>BGNK01003955.1:8143-21266 GCA_003297005.1 Symbiodinium sp. clade A Y106
GCTGACACTGCACCGAAGGAGTGGGGGGTGGGGGTGGGCGGGGCGGGGTGTTGGGGTGGGGGCTGGGGTGGGGTTGTCCTTCCGCCGTTGCCCTGTACAATTTGTCAGTTATCGGACATGTGGGGGCGGGTGGGGAGGGCTGGGAGCATTGTGGTGCTAGGGCTGAAATGATGACCATGCAGCTTCGGGTGTGTCTCCAGTGTCATGGCCCATGCTCTGATCTGCTGTGCATTGTGTGAATTGTGTGGATGCAAAGTGCTACTTGGCTGTGCCGCGCAAGTTGTCACAGGTGGCTGCCGTAGATTCAAGTGTGTCTCAGTCTGTCCCCGAACCAGCCCAAACCAGCCCAAATCCAGATTATTTTCAGCTGTTCAACCAATTCTGTCCAGGAAGTGACGGGGGCACCTGGCTCGACCCATGGCTCGACCCCTGCTCGACCTGGCTCGACCCNACCTGGCTCGACCCTGGCTCGACCTGGCTCGACCCCTGCTCGACCCTGGCTCGACCCCTGCTCGACCCCTGCTCGACCCTGCTTTTGTCTTGGAAAGTCTGGTTTTGGCTTGAATCAATCACCCATTCCGAAGATTTCCGAAGGTGGCCAAAAAGTGGAATTGGCACGATTTGGCATCTGCTGCCCGACCCACCCTCTGCGCACAGCCCCGTTTCCGTGCCTTTCGGAGCCCCCGAACCCCTATCCAGACCCCCCCCAAGCCCCCAGCCCGCATCCCTTGCCCAACCCAAGGCTGGCCGGTCCCCCAAACCCCATTTCCCAATTCCCCCAAACGGAGGGTCTCGGTTCGGTCTGTCCTAAGCCATCCCCACAAACCCTGAGCCTAAACAACAACACTTGAACACATGCCAGCATCCGTGCCCTCCAATGTGATGCACACAAGAGCTGTTTCACACTGCAGGCTGACAGATCAGGCATCCAGAGTCCGGGGGAGCTCGGCACAGAAGCTCCGTATGAAGTCCTCGCATTCAAGAAGCTCCGGTGAGGGTGGAGGGAATGTCTAGTCATGGGCTGAGCAGGCTTAGCGGGTTTTAGGTGTTGGTTACGGGCCTGAACCTGACCTTGTGACCGTGACAGAGTACCTGGAGCTAGAGTCTAGAAGCTACTGAACACAACAATGTAGCTGAAAAGAATGCTATCTCCGACTATCGGACTCGGATCTCTGCACTCTACGACTCTTTGACTGTGCGCTTGCAAACATCCAGTCCTGAAGCGATTTGAGGAATGAGGATGCCGCCAGCCCACCGCTCACCGGTCCTTCGAAAACGGATCATGCAAATATCCGCTTGGCTACCCAACTTCCGGGAATCAGGCATGAGGCTGAACTGGCTAGACCATCCACTCCAGAGATGCAGACTGCGATCAAGACATGTGTGCACCGACATACATCGAACTGGCTGTGGCATACATTCAACCCTCAACACTGACAGCAATATTCAAAAAGAACCATGAAACCAACAACCCTACGAAGTCTGCTCTCACACCCACTTGCCAGGGCCATGCCTGCAACCCGCAGCTGTCTTCTCCAAATCGAACAAGTCATCCGCCTGAGCAAAGTGTGTGGGCATGCATGCACATATGTGTTAAAAAGTCTTACACCCTGTTGTTCTCCAATGGTACCACTTTACAGTTCGCACCCTGCAAGCTGCAAACAAAAGCGTAATTAAAGCTTCCAGAAACTCTCGGCCAAAAGAAAATCCGCCTGGCCTGCTCTAGCTGCTGCTGCTACTGGATGAAGAGCTTGAACTTGAGCTCGAACTCGAAGAATGTCCTGGGGTCGAGGGTCTAGAGTTGCGGGATTAGGGAATGGAGTAGCATCCGGCAAATGACTGCGCAGGTCCTGAACCGCGGCCACTTTCGGATTCGGGATCGGATGCTGCTTCGTCCGGTCCGGGACCGGGATCATCCGCCCTGTTGAGAGAGGGGTGTTTTGTGTTTAAGGCCGGGGTTGGGTTAGGCTTGTGTTTAAAGCTGGGCTTAGGTTTGGGGAGGTTAAAGGTTGAGGGCTTCCTGTGCGGCACAGCATGTCTGACATGACATGTTGACTGTTGACATGTGAAGCAAGACTACGACCTTATTTTAAAATGCGTACATCACACGGGAACATCGCACAATACAACTGCAACAAAAAGAATGCTGGCCTGGGCATCGCATGACTGCTGGCAGATGCAGCTGACAGTCTACTCTTTGCCTTCTGACCGGATTTGGCTTTGGGCTTTGATTTAGGCTTAGACTTGGCAGACTTGGCAGCAGCAGCATTCCTACCACCACGGCCGCGTGCACCACCTCGCCCTCGAGCCCTAGGCAACAGTGCGGCATCATCGGCATCATTGGCATCATCGGCATCAGGGGCCCCCCCACCGGCTGCAGCGGCAGCAATGGCATCAAGCTCAACATCTGTAGCAGGCTTTGCCGCAGGTGGCTGATCGATGCGGCCGGCCAGAAGCACAGCTTCTGCCGGCGCCGTATCGGCAGAGATAAAATGATGCAAATGGTCCCGCTGTCGGTCATACAGCGATGCGGCATTACACCAGGCACGCAGTGCTTGCAAGGTGTTCTGGCGTTCTCCCAGGGTGCTGTCACGTAGTGACAAGAAGCGCTTGCATTCTGTTTTGTCGTTCTTACGATGAAACGGACAGCGAGCTTCAAATCCTCCATGCGCACGAGTTGGACCAGGTTGTTTGGGTGTGATGCGAAAGCATCCCCATGGCGAAGGCTTCTCCAGGGCAGGGTCGCCCGACCACTCGGCATCAGGAGCATCATGACTTTGCCTGCGGCTGCGGCGTGCAGCGGGGACTGGGACAGGCGGCACAGGTGCTGCCGGTGCAAGTGGTGCAAGTTCTGCGGGCACAGCAGGTGCAGGCGGCTCATCATGAGCATCCGGTGGCAGCCCCCCGTCATGCACGGCACCATGGTCATCAGCTGCGTCTTCATCATGATCATCATCATCCTGGTCATCTTGCTCATCGAACAGTCTTTCGAGTTCGCGGTTCAGTTCATCGTCATCCAACACCATGGGGTCGACATCCATGTCTTGGACTGCATCATGAACTTGCTGCTGCCTTCTCTGCCGGGCATGAGCTGGAGCATCTGCAACAGCACCAATGTCATCTACATCACCTTGCTCCAAAGCAAGCAATGGCTCACGCGCAGGCACATAGCCCTCACCCTTCAAGATTCCCGGGTAGACTTTGTCAGGGTGTGGTACCCAATGGGGAATTGCATCGATCGCACCCGCACTGCATAATGCATCGGCATCAAGCAGGCATCGCAAATAGGATTTGGAAACGAAGTGTGACAAAGAGTACCAGACCTTGGGGTCACCTGGACTGTAGGACAACGCTTCCTTCGCTCTTTTGCTAGATGGCATCGCCGCCCATGTCCAACCATCCCCTTCGAGGGCCAAGATAAGATCGAGAGTATCAGAATCATGCAAAGCTTTGGTTGACCGGCTACACACGGGGTGAGGGTCTGTCAATGCACTCACAATGCGAAGTGTGGTCATGCCTTCTGTAGTCAACCGCACCAACAAAGAACTTTCATCAGGACGTGCCGGTGCCAACTGGAGATACTCTTGCCTTTCTAGCTGTCGGCACAGACTGTCTGTGCCAGGCAAGGCAAGCACATACGGTTCATCCGGAATTCCTTTCGCATCCAACAACGCAGTGACAAGCTGACACACATCTGAGCTGGGAAAGCCTATGCAGGGCAGGGTGTATGAAACACTCGGAGACAGCTTCCAAACCTGAAGATCAGCACGCAGGGTTGGCAACGGGCATTGTTCCAGCTTCCTCAAGAGCTGGGGTGATGCTGTGGCACTCACATCAATGGCAGGCCCTTCACCACTGTCATGCACTACCTTGTGTACTGTCACTACAGTGTCGCCTGTTGCAAACAATCGTTTCATGGCTATAGGGCCCGGTGCAAGCTTGAGTTTGTCGGGGGACCCGTACAAGATACGAAAAACCACCATGTCCTGTCTTGGCAAGGGATTTTCGGCTGCCACTTCTTCTACATCTGCACCGGGGGCGTCCATGTCTGTGTTCAACTGCTCAGCTGCTGCGCCTGGCTGCAGCGGGACCAACTGATAGCCATCACCGTGAACCTGATCGGTAGCGGGCAAGGAGAAGAAAGAACTGGAATCCGCAAGCCGCTTGAAGCGATCACAGATGCAGCGCGCAACAATGGCATCATATGTCCTAGGTGTCGGCAGGGCATGCCTGTCATGCACTCGATCTACAATCTTCTTCTGAAGCACTTGCTGCTGATCATGGTGTTTACGAGCTTCCTGAAAATCAGCAAACTGCTCACCCAGGGCACAGCGATGCACAACCTGCTGCAAAGTGGTCCACCATGAAGTGGTTTCAACGTTCCCATTGACAACCAACTGAAGGATATCGGGGTGTTGAAGAACTCCCAAAGAAGCAGCCGCCCTCTTGAGGTTCCTAACTTGATCAAACAATTCAGTGATTCTGGGAAGAAACTCGGGGGACTCGCTCAAGCGGGCCTTGATCTCAGGAAGTCGGAGTGTCAGGGACACTTTTGTGGGGCCAAGCTGCACATGCTTGGAAGCTATCTTGATGTCTCGGTGAAGCCCCTCCACGACTCGCTCAACACAAGGTATGAACTTGAGCTCTGCAACTGCACGGGCAAGCTCATCTGACATCGGGGCACCATTTGCAAATGCTTCCACAAGAGGTCTGAGAGGCTCATCTGACAAGAGAAACTTTCGTGTCACAGGGTGGTGGTGCTCTGGCTGCAGCACATCATCAGCAAGGGAGCTGTCATACTCCTGAAGGCACTGTTTGGCACAGTGGCGAGCAACAGATGACCAATGATGCCCCAAACCGCACAACCGCCAGGGCAAGGTCTGCCAGAAAGACAGCTTGGTTTTGATTCCAAACTCCAAATAAGTCTTGGCAAATTCAAAATCACGCATGATGATGGTGAGATGCTCCTGCGACAAAGCGTCATCATCCCCTTGGACATAGCTCTGAAAAGCTAGGTTGCTCAAGGCTTGTATTGTGCTGTCTGCTGCACCGGCCGCCATCTCACAGCTTCTCTTGCCCTTCATGACACAAGATTTCACGGATGTTGTGGCAAACACTTTGCGCTTTCGAGAGCTTCTTTTTTTGCTCGGTTCTTCTCCCTCACGCAAGCGTTCATGACAGGGACATGACTCTAGCCAAAACTCGAAGTTGGACATGACCTTGTGGACCCCGTAAACCATGTACACATAACGGCAGAACAGCGGACTTGACAAGGCTGCTTGAACACCTTCTGGAACCTTGGAATCGATGCCTGAGTTTGCGAGGAAGGTCTGCAAATCCCATGCCTGGCGCAGAGGCTCGAACAGTGGAAGCAAGTTGTCCAAGCAAGAAATCACGTTTTGCCACCTCTTCTCATACAGCTTAGAAACTCCGGTTGCGTGGAAGTCTGGCTCATACTGTGCGGATGCAGTGCCTCGCAAGCAATAGTTGATGAACCGTTCCCTCAAGTGACGTTCGGCTAACAGACATGCCACATCTTTCAGCTGTTCCCAAAACGGATCCCACCATTCCATCTTATGGTGAACATCGGCTGACAGGTTGTGGAATATGTGTAAGCAACCCGGAATAATTAAGCAGTTCGGCATCAGTGCTTGAAGCTGCTCCGGTTCTGCTGATGGTGCTGCGGGCACGGGCACGTCTGGCTGCCTATCGGGTCCTTCGGCATCGGAGCCGAGCTGTTCTACATCTGAGGAAGCCAAAACCTCTCCATGAAGCCAGCCTGGCAACAATCCCTGCAAATCTAGGGCCTGAAATTGCGGTAGCTGCACCTCGGTCCCCATGTCTGAGGTCCAAGAAACAACATTCTGCAAATGACTGAACAATGCGGTCCTGCTTTCAGATTCCAAACCCAAAGTGTGCAACAGACAAGCAGTCTTGTCTTCAAGCTTTGTTCGCCCAGACCCCATTGCTACTGGGAGCTGCTTATGGTGGGCAAGGCTTCGCTGCATGAGTTCATTGCAGCGTACAAGTTCGTCAAGATCTACCTCCTCAGCCTCAGCATGGTCCTGCAAATCTGAACGACCCCTGATCAAGCTGTTTACAGCACGAAAGATCTCAAGCAATGAATCCCGAGAACACTCAGCACGCATGCTCATGAACCATTCCCGCCCGCTCTGTGGCGAAGAATCTGCCCATGCATACAGCACCGGCGGGCACTGCTTCATCTTGTCTCTCATGTACAGGACAAATGCGAAGTCTAGATAGGTTGCTGCACGAGCCACTGTAGTTGTACGAGGTATCTGAAGATGCCGTACTAACTCCTCTAGGTCCAGACCAGGCAGAGCAACTTTCAAGGCGAGCGGGACCGCTTCTGCAACATGCTTCCGTGAACCCAAAAGGAAGGTCAAAAACACGCTGGCAATCAGAATGTGACTTGGATACTCGTGTGGCCTAGCCTGCGATTGCAAACTAGCTTGCAGTGACTGGACCCATTGCAGGGTGTCTGCAAGCTCCAATCTTGCCGTGGCTTTTTCATCCTCATCTTGAGTGCCCTGCAGAAGAACTAACGGGGCCCATGACCGCACACGTTGTTCCAAGCTTGACAATTTACCGGAAGACATAGCTGCAGACCAGTGAATGTCGTCTTCCTGAAAGCGCAACTCCTTCAGTGTGTCTGGTGGAAAGGAGTCATCCTCGAAGAGCTCATGTGACAAACCCCAGTGCCCAAGCAAACCTATTGACTGCCACACCCCTTGGGCAATCAAGCTGGAAATTGGCTCAACAACAGGTACCGCCAGTGTTGTGGCAGTCAAATCCAAACCCCAACGACTGCATGCCTCTGCTGCTGTGCAAGCGTGCAAATGCCCCTTCCCAAATTGCCACAAGTCCCCCTGCAAAGACAAGACCTGCTGTGCTTGAGAAGCTTGCATCAAGAATGGAGATAATGGGTATGCTTTACCTACAAGTGGTCGTGATTGATTCGCAGCTGAACCGTGAGTCTCAAGATATGTGTGCACAGCTTGCGGGGATGCGAAAATGAAGCACTCTTCAATCAGCACTGTGAACAAATTGCCCATGCCGGCCCAAAAGTGCCTCCACATGTCAAGCTCATCACGCGCTGCATACGGTGATATGAAATCATCTGCAGCAATGCCCGCCACACACCTCATGAGACCCATTAGCATAAACTTCGGTGTTGCATGTCTGCTGTCTCTGCCCTTCCGCAACCACTCCTGCAAAGAGTGCTTGGCCACAAGACTTACAAACCATGGTCTGCCTGGAAACTCACACCGCAAGCGTTTGCCGCCCTTTCCAGTGATGCGAGTCTGATGATGCTGAAGCGCACACAAGTAGAAAACCGTTGCCATTCAGGAAGGCAACAGCCTGCAAACTGTGATTACTACTGTTACTACTGTACCAAATAACCTAATCCTACGATGAGCTTGGCTTTCGAAAGATGATCGAATCTCACTCTGACTACTGTTGCTCGGGTTCTGAGATTCTGATATTTAGGGATAAGAGTCATGGCATAATGAATGTTTCATAAAGCCATGGACCGGTTGGCCCTGTGATCTGAGCACTCAGCACTGACTTGGAGCATAAGCAATGTGCTTGAGACTTTGATTTGCATTCTTGCAAAACATGAAACCATAACAACATGAAAAACATGCTTTGCAAAACACTGTTGTGAGACTGTTTGACTGGCTCCATGTGCACAAAACTTCTGACGTCTCATACCATGCAACGTAGTTTCGGCAATGCTTTGAGTTTGCTGTTGTGTTATATATGTGCCAGAGTAATACTCCAAAACGGATTTGAGAACAATCGCATAGCAAGTTTCTCTCCTACTGGAGGAAGCCGGAAGTCGAGATCGGAGAGTTTGTTCATGATTCCGTGATTCCTCGACGATTCCTCGAAGTCTAGTCGTTGTGTTTCCGTGCTGACAAAGGAGTTGTTGGTGCCTTGTTTGGGCCCTGAGCCTTGGGATTATTGGGGTTTTGGATGTAGGGTTTTAAGGTTTTTTTTTGCTGAATTGTCGTCGGAATTCGGACATGTCCGGAGGCTTGTTTGAGGAAAGAGTGAAACAGGGGGCGGTGCATGTACAAAACCTACGACGAACCCAAGCATCTCCAGCAGGATCCCACCCAAACACGGAACAACGGCCAAACGAAAGCAGCTGTACAGTGTTTGCCACAAGCGTATGTTTGCCAGGACACAATGCAACCCGCACCCGACCCAAGCGAATCCTAATACACAAGCACATCCTCCGGCCGTTGCGAGCTCTGTGACCCGGATTGCATGAAGCTGCTCTTCCGTCAGAACCCTGCCAGACTGACGGGATTGCTTCGAGTTCTGCCGGACACCGCTTTGANTCGTGGAGAGGACGATCGACAATGCGGCTGCAAACGACTTCAAGCGTCGAGTTCTTCGCGCTCGTCGCCGACGTGATCCAGAGCGGCCGAAGAGGAAAGCCCGAGGAGCCTACAAGAAAGGTGATCGTCGCTAGGCGCTGTAGTACATGACAGCAAGGCATGCGACGGCACTGGCTTGTTCGATGCCTGAGGCTTCCTCGATCAACGGCCTGCGTAAGACGGGTCGGATCGACGATTTTCAAGCACATCCACGGTCTCGGCCTGGGTAATCTGGGTCGCTTCGGTGGAGCATACAGTTAACCTGCCAAAAAACGAGTCCCGAAAGATCCGTCGCAGGCCTGTGAACTGCATCAGNGCTTCGGTGGAGCATACAGTTAACCTGCCAAAAAACGAGTCCCGAAAGATCCGTCGCAGGCCTGTGAACTGCATCAGACACGTCGTCAGCTGTTAATCTTCGCCTGCTTCCGTGCAAGTTTTTTGGCTGACTCAGGGTCCCGCTAGACTTTCACTCGAGCCTATTGCCTTAGTAAGCTTTGCCCGTCGACAAGATGTCCGCCGGTTTGTTCGCAGCCGAGCCCACACAGGAGTCCGAGCNCTCAGGGTCCCGCTAGACTTTCGCTCAAGCTTGTTGCCTAAGTTGCTTAAGCTTTGCCTGTCGATAAGCTTTGCCTGTCGACAAGATGTCCGCCGGTTTGTTCGCAGCCGAGCCCACACAGGAGTCCGAGCCAAAGGTCGCACAGAAGCAAGAGCGCCGGGTCAAGCTCTACAGCTACGATTCGGTTGCTGCCCAGATGCTGGAACCCTTCGGGGAATGCGCTCTCGACGGCATGACCCTTGAGCAGATCTGGAAGGGAACCACCAAAGGCAACAANGGCAACAAGCGCTCCGCTTACCACAGTCATTTGGCAGCTCCTCAGGACAGCGATCCCTGGCACGTGGGAGCAGGGATCAGCATGACGGCCGCCGCCTTGCTTGCCTCGGTGCGCAACTTCAGGACCCAGGATATGAAGAATCTTATCGTGCCCAAGCTGTACCAGAAGGTCCAGGAGGAAGTCGACGTCTTGGAACCCATCTTGCTGGCCCTCAACTTTGGGAGAGGATCTGCGAATCANGGATCTGCGAATCAAGAATATTCCGGAGGTTTTCGCGATGCCAAGCGTGCCAAGACCACGGCCGGCGGCAACGTGATCGACCCCGCAGTCAATCCCATGGATCCATTGAAGGCTGCTTCTGAGTTTCGTGCTTGGTTGCTGAGGGAGAAGAGTGCCTTCCGTAGCTTTTTGTTTATCTTATCCGGGAATAACACTTATTACACGGGACACACGGCAGAGCTGGTGGCTCGTGCAGCGGTGAAATGTAAGCCTATGTCCGAGCAAGATTTTTGTCAAGCAGTCACGGCTCGCATGCGAAAGCCGGAGACGCAAGAGACCAGCAANGGACACACGGCAGAGCTGGTGGCTCGTGCAGCGGTGAAATGTAAGCCTATGTCCGAGCAAGATTTTTGTCAAGCAGTCACGGCTCGCATGCGAAAGCCGGAGACGCAAGAGACCAGCAAGGCAAGCGACGGCACTGGCTTGTTCGATGCCTGAAATTTCATGGAGCCAAGAAGTCGTCGACTCGGATTGACGACTTCGCTTTCAAGTTCCTCNCACTGGCTTGTTCGATGCCTGAAATTTCATGGAGCCAAGAAGTCGTCGACTCGGATTGACGACTTCGCTTTCAAGTTCCTCCACGGTCTCGGCCTAGGTAATCTGGGTCGCTTCGGTGGAGCATACAGTGAACCTTCAACAGCCTGCGAGTAAGAAGTTCCAAAAGATCTCTCGCAGGCATGTGTGTCGTGTGACATAGGTGGCATGTCCGTTGTATCAGACACGTCGTCAGCTATTAAGCGTTGGCCGCTTGCGTGCAAGTGTCTTGGCTGAGCAGCTGTAGCTTGAAGCGTCCGTGAAGCGTCTGTTGACTGACATGGCTTCGCCGATCATGAAGTTCCGTAACATGGGTGCGAGTTGCTTTGTCAATGCGGGCTTGCAGGCAGTCTTCGCTTTGCCGGGATTTGAAAGTTTGAGGGAGACGACGGCAACCGAGCGAGCTTTGATCGAAACCCGTCATCTGGGCACTGAAACCTCGAGTGCTGTTATTCCCCAACCCATGCTTGATCTCTACTATCAACGTCGGCAAGAAGATTGCGGTGAGTTCCTGATGGAGCTCCTGTCGGATTGTCCGACCGTGCACAACAAGTTGCGAGGCCAGGAAAAAGCATTCTTGGCCTGCACCGCATGCGGTTATCGCCGCGCACTGCCAGCAGAGCACTTCTTGTCCATGCAAGTGGCCCTTGTCGACGAAGATCGATTGCTCCAGTCCGTGCAGGCAGCGGTGAACACCTACGTCGAGCAGCAACCTTTGCAAGAAGACGTTCTTCATTGGGAATGTGAGACGAATGCTTGCTTGGCTTCTGGGACGGCTCGTCAAGCCCCNCTGCGGCTGCAGGGGAGAAGGTGTACATCGTCTGCTACACTCGCGTGGCCGAGGTGCCGGTGATTCCAGCGGTTCCAGCTAAGCGAGATGCTATTCATCTGGATGACTCGGACGAGTCGTAGGATAGCGACGTGATCGTTGCCTCAAAGACTCCAGTACTGGTGAGCGGGCAGCCGGCAGCCAAGCAACGCGGTCAGGATAAGACCCAGCATCCTGTCGAGTCCATGGCCAAGCGAGCAAAGACTGAGAATAGTCAGGAAACACAAGCTCAAGAGGCCTCAAGAAAAACCTACGGCAATTTCGCCAATTATTCGACAGAAGAACGAGAAACCATTCTCCAGGTTCTGCAAACTAGCGAGTCTTTTGCGGAGGCTGTGCAGAAGCTCAAGAAGAAGATGGATCATTTCACGCTGGCGAAAGTCGCCATATCGTTTGCATCGCAATACTTTGATGAACTGGTTTCGACGGCCAGAGCTTGGGCTCCGGGCCCAACGACTCCTGGCTTCTACTCCTGCCGAAGTTGCTTTCACTCNCAGAGCTTGGGCTCCGGGCCCAACGACTCCTGGCTTCTACTCCTGCCGAAGTTGCTTTCACTCGCAAGCCCTCTTGGAACAGTGCTTTGGGAGGCATGTCTGTCGAGAAGAGAGAACAGGTTGTCGAAGCCGTGAAGTCTGGCGACTTGACCGTGCTTGTAGCCACAGCCGGGACAGACGACAGCCCTATACCCCGCGCGACTCTTCGTCAGTGGTTGCGGGCGAGCACCTTTACACCAGCTGCGGAGCCACAGCTTGTCCACGACACATGGGCCAAGGAGTACGAGTTCAACTTCGGCGTCTTGAAAACAGTCCCAGAAATGAGAGTAANGTGGTTGCGGGCGAGCACCTTTACACCAGCTGCGGAGCCACAGCTTGTCCACGACACATGGGCCAAGGAGTACGAGTTCAACTTCGGCGTCTTGAAAACAGTCCCAGAAATGAGAGTAACGACAAGTCCTGCCGATGAAGACGCAAACGCCTGCTGGCTGCTAGAGGCTTCCTGGCTGTTTTGCTCGCTCTGTGGTCGGAAGAAAGCACGAACGAAAACACAGAGATGGTCCATCCTCGACCTCAGGCAGCAGGAAGTCTGTCGTCCTTGCTGTGATGTTTCTGCTACGGACTTGCTTTCGCCGGCTCCAGCCGATGTGCTGGACACGAGACTGTTGGTTTACACAACTCCACAGAAGAGCATCTGGCACAGTTGGTCTGCAGCCATTGGATCGGGAGAGTTGCCTTTGACCTTGGTCTTGACGGAAGCCGAGTTGAGCAACCTCGCAGTGCTTNAAAGACTGAGAATAGTCAGGAAACACAACCTCAAGAGGCCTCAAGAAAAGTCTACGGCAATTTCGCCAATTATTCGACAGAAGAACGAGAAACCATTCTCCAGGCTCTGCAAACTAGCGCGTCTTTTGCGGAGGCTGTGCAGAATCTCAAGAAGAAGATGGATCACTTCACGCTGACGAAGCGAAAGTCGGCTTTGATGAACTGGTTTCGACGGCCAGAGCTTGGGCTCCGGGCCCAACGACTCCTGGCTTCTACTCCTGCCGAAGTTGCTTTCACTCGCAAGCCCTCTTGGAACAGTGCTTTGGGAGGCNTAAACTCGTACTCCTTGGCCCATGTGTCGTGGGCAAGCTGTGGCTCCGCAGCTGGTGTAAAGGTGCTCGCCCGCAACCACCGACGAAGAGTCGCGCCGGGGACAGCAGGAGCTTGGCTGGGGTCTGTCCCGGCTGTGGCGACAAGAGAGGACCAATCGTGTGACACCGGGCAGCCTGGCTCCTCGTCCTGCCTTGGAGCGCCAGCCGGGCCAGACGACAGCCAAGCTCCTGCTGTCCCCGGCGCGACTCTTCGTCGATGGTTGCGGGCGAGCACCTTTACACCAGCTGCGGAGCCACAGCTTGCCCACGACACATGGGCCAAGGAGTACGAGTTTAACTTCGGCGTCTACTTTTGTCAGCGTTTTTACTCTCACTGGACAAGTCCTGTCGATGAAGACGCAAACGCCTGCTGGCTGCTAGAGGCTTCCTGGCTGTTTTGCCCACTCTGTGGTCGGAAGAAAGCACGACGAAAACACAGAGATGGTCGATCCTCGACCTCAGGCAGCAGGAAGTCTGTCGTCCTTGCAGTGATGTTTCTGCTATGGACTTGCTTTCGCCGGCTCCAGCCGATGTGCTGGACACGAGACTGCTGGTTTACACAACTCCACAGAAGAGCATCTGGCACAGTTGGTCTGCAGCCATTGGA
>BGNK01003955.1:21304-34578 GCA_003297005.1 Symbiodinium sp. clade A Y106
AAGCCGAGTTGAGCAACCTCGCAGTGCTTACCATTCACGTCGACTATCGAAGTCGCAGAGGAGGCAACGCCGAGATCACAAGCAAGCAGAAAAGATCGCTTACTCGATGTCGCTGGCGAGCACACCCTTTGCGAAGTCTCGGTCGAAGTGATCTGGCTGCCCGTGCTTTTGGCTGGCTGCTCCGAACCAATGACACGTACCGCGCGTGGGTGGATCGGCATGCAGCACTGTTGCAGGAAACAGGTGAACTCGCAACATCACATCGAGAACTTCAGACAGCCGAGTTGTTGCTGAGGTCGCCTGGCATTGAGGTCGCCGTGAGGCCTTGGCTCTATCCAGTGGCCAGCTTGGCCGATACCGACTATCACGAACGCTTGACGCCCTTGGGCTGGATGACTTCCAAGAACAAGCCCAGTATCAGGACAGGTATTCTGCGAAAGCTCGAAAGTCGGTGCGTGGACTGTTCCGCTGACTTTCCCTTGCAGTGTCTCTTGTACGATATCTATATGGCGAAAACTATTAGCTCCGTTCAGGCCATCGCCGACAAGCAGAAAGTAGCTCCTGAGCAAATCGCCTCTGATATAGACGGCTTCGACGTCTACTGGCATCAGCAACTTCGAAAGATGGAGGACATCTGCCGTCAGGAATACGAAAAGACATTGTCTCTAGATACGGCGTTGCCATCGGTGTTTCTTACAGTTGCTCCAGCAGAATGGCGGTACTTGTTGCACAACGGCGTCTTTCATCAGGGACCTCTCAGTGATCAGCAGCAAAACATGACATTGCATCTGTATCACACTCTTCAGGTGATGCTCGAGCACCACATTTTGAAGGACGGAGCCAGTCTGAACCGCATCGGCATTGCGAGAGTGCGACAGTGGTCTTTCCGATTCGAGTTTCAGGCGCGTGGCACCTTGCATCTGCAGGCCGTGTTGTGGGCTGATTTGCTTCCGGGCTGGAAGGCCAGCGACTTGACTGGCCGCAGCGGGACGCTGCATCAATCGGCATTTGTGAACCTGCTGGAGGAGCTCTTCCGTAGTCGTGCGGATGTCCAGTGTGGGGACGGCCACCACAATCCGCTGCAATACGTGGCAGGATACGTCTCCAAGGCCTCGGACGCCCTGTCATTCTCGCATCTGCAAGCTCACAAGGACGGCACGGCTGCGGAATCAGCAAGTGGAGACAGTGCTACCGCTTGCTCTGCAAGCGATCGCCTATGGAGTCGCAGGATTGCCTATGGTTCGACACTCTTTCTCCGGGCACGCCGTTTTTGCCCCAGTGCCTGGAAGCCAGGCGAAGAACACCTCTCGGGAGCAGTATCAGGTCTATCAGTTCTTTCTACGTCGACCTGAAGACGAAAATGGTTGTGCCCGTGGCTTATCCTATATGCAATGGCTGCGTCAGTTCCGGGTCCTGGACGCTGAGAAGAAACAGGTCACGAAGCGAAATGTGGCAGGGCCCATGAAGAATATGGAGTGCGGAGTCGCAATGCAATTCCCTTTTGAGTTGCTGGATATCTTCGTTGGAGCATGGGCAGCTACTTTCTTGCCGGACATGCTGGAATTTCGACTGTGTCCGGACACCGACAANCGGAGTCGCAATGCAATTCCCTTTTGAGTTGCTGGATATCTTCGTTGGAGCATGGGCAGCTACTTTCTTGCCGGACATGCTGGAATTTCGACTGTGTCCGGACACCGACAAGGACGAGTATCATTATCCCCCAGACTTGCTACACGAAAAGATTCGTCGAGCATCCTTTGATGCTGCCGAAGGTTGCAAGTATCTCAAAGCTGTCCTGTGCTTAGATCGGTTTCAGTTGTATCGAAAAGACCCTCTGGTTTTCCATCCGAATGTGGGCGAACTACTTGCGATGATGGAAACGGACTTGATTCTCAGAGGACTGACTGCTGATCGCATTGCCACGTTCAAGGCCCGCATCCATGCATTGACGCTTCTGCTGTGTGCGTTTCGAGATGGGCGTCAAGACCCTGCTTTGTGGACTGCTCGTTCGGTGTCTGCTCCTCCCCGACGAGTCTGGTCAAAAGAACAGCAACAAGTTCTCGAGCATGTCCAGCGAGGCACAACTATCAGTGATGCGAAAGAGATGGAGACAGCTCCTCGGATTCTGCAGGTTGCCGGTGGTCCGGGCACTGGAAAGACGGAGGTCATTATCGCTGCTGTTCGACAAGCTCTCGAGGATGGGTGTCGTGTCCTCATCGCTGGTCCTATTGGGCTTCTAGTATCCATGTACCGCTTGCGACTGCCAAACCTACAGAATCTCACCATGGAAACTGTTCATGCGGCATTTCGCATTACCAGGGATGCAGATGCAGCTTATGTACCTCCTGGTCGATTGCGTCACTATGACTTGATTGTCATTGACGAGGTCAGTCAAATCGAAGCTGCTGTGTGGCGGAAGCTCAAGACTGGGTTGGGAGAGCTGAGCCCTTGCCCTTTCGTATGTTTCGTGGGGGACTTTCAGCAGTTGCAGCCGCTGCAAGGCGGACCTGAACTTCAAGCTGCTCTGGAACGAGAAAGGCTCGACAATAACATCCTGTACGTGAAACTGGAGCAGCATGAAGCAGCTCGCTCTGTCGACCCCACCATGTTGCAGTTCTTGGAGAATGCGCGAATGCGACAGCCGTCTCGAGAGGCTTTGCTCGCATTCTTTCAAGGTCGCATGCTTCTCACTGACGTGGACATCGCAGCTCGACATGCACTAGCCGTGGAGGCGCAGTCTGGTAGCCGCTTTACTTTCCTCACTGTCACGAACCAGGGCGCGGCTTCCTTGAATCTGGGACGTTTAGGCATCGAGTTTCCGGAGGCAGCTGCAGTATTGCGAGCCGGCGGAGGACTTCCTGCTGAACTGGATCACGTGGCACTCGATCGAGGCATGAGGTTGCGATTGACTCAAAACATTGACAAGGACCGCGGGTTCGTCAACGGCAACACCGGTCTGATTCGCAGCATGCTGCGATCTGATGTCTTTGTGTTGGATTCCGATCAAGGCCTACCAATTCTGGTGCATCCCATCACTCGAAATGGAAAGAAGTTTCTGCCCGTATCATACGGTTGGGCTACAACCATGCGTCGTGCCCAAGGTGCGACCTTAGAAAAGGTTGGGCTATGGTTCGACAGAAGAGTTCCAGACCGAGGGTATGCATATGTTGGCCTGTCGCGTGCCAAACGACAAGCAGATGTCTACCTCCTGGGCAGGGTTCGCCGCACGGACTGGAGACCGGTGAATGGCGAGGACGACCCTGAAGAACAGAGTCGACCGTCTGCTCTCAGCGAGTCCACTCATAGCAGCGACATGAACCTCGAGGATTCCAGCTCCTATGCCGACGCAGAGTCATTTGGCCACACTTCCACGCCGGAATCGAGCACGCCGGAGCCAAGCATCCGAACCTCGGACGAGTCTCCGGATTGGGCTTCCGCGAGTTCTTCCTCGAATCCGTTTGATCGCAGCCACTCCGGCGAGGACGATGTTGGCATGAGCGACTAGGAAAACTTCAAACCGCGACGTGTTGAGGGCCAGATTCTGAACTAGCTTTCATGACAAAAGTTTTGCTCAAGAAGTCGCGACTCGGATAGTGATTCCCAGCCCAGCACACATAGCGGTTGCAGTTCTTTCGATTCATCCACGCGGTCTGCCGGCACAATGCTGGCATGCTGTGTGGGCTTACAGATNCGGATAGTGATTCCCAGCCCAGCACACATAGCGGTTGCAGTTCTTTCGATTCATCCACGCGGTCTGCCGGCACAATGCTGGCATGCTGTGTGGGCTTACAGATTGCTGCATCGGCGCGGAAATATAGCTTGCTGCCGTGCATGCCCCTTCGTAGCTTATCTCGGTCGCATGTTGCCAACTCGACAATCGTGCCTCGCCGCTCTTTCTTGGTTCAACTGTCGTGAAGCTGGTTCCGTGCATGGGCGACGGTCGTGAACTGTGTGCACCGCAGGACTCTAAGAAATCCTCAAGACGATGTACAGTTGGGTTGAGCTTCGTACAGTAAGCCTGTATCTGATAGCTGTGGTTGCTATCATGAAGCGATGTTGGCTCCAAGAAATCCTCGAGGCGAGGTACAGCTGGGTTGAGCGCAGTAAGCTCATATCTGATAGCTGTGGTTGCTATCATGAAGCGATGTAGGACTCCAAGAAATCCTCGAGGCGATGTNAGCTCATATCTGATAGCTGTGGTTGCTATCATGAAGCGATGTAGGACTCCAAGAAATCCTCGAGGCGATGTATAGCTGAGTTGAGCTTCGTGCAGTAAGCTCATATCGGATAGCTGTGGCTGCTATCATGAAGCGATGTAGGACTCCAAAAAATCCTCGAGGCGATGTACAGCTGGGTTGAGCTTCGTGCAGTAAGCTCATATCCGATAGCTGTGGTTGCTATCATAAAGCGATGTCGCGACCGTCTCTTGCGATTGTCTTCCACAGCTATTATCTCAGTGAAGCGATGGCATGCGTAATAGCTTGGCGTGAGAAATATATTGCCTCGAATGTCTGTTGTGTAGTTTCTGTCTGAAATCTGTAGTATGTTCTATCAGGCCTTAGCGTCAATAAGTATCTCAATGGTTGTTTGGTACCTGCTTTAAACTAATAGATAAGATTAATTGTTCATAGTATGTAAAAAGTTGTCTATTGAAGTCAAGCTGAAATAAATAAAACCGTTATTCCTAATGTGAGGGGATTCTATGGGCGGATGGGGTTTTTTCTGGAAGATAACTTGACAAGAAATTGCTAAAGTCACAGCTGCTAAACCCTAAACCCCTAAACCCCCCAGGTGCAAGTGGACTGGGGCACTTTTGGTGTCATATACGAGCTTTACAGAGGACGGAGGCAACCTCGTCCGAGAAGCACGAGCACGGGTCGTAGGAAGTGTGAAGATGATCGGGGGCCGTTGCAAAACGTGCCAGGCTAAGCAAGTTTCTGCTACTATTGCCTTCAAGGCGTTTTCAGGCCCCAAACTCACTCGTCATCAACGCTAAGCTGCCAAACAAACAAAGCCGACAGCACCCGCACCACCCTGCAGTTCAAGGGATCAAGCATGAGCAAAAGAAGCATGCAGCTGACAAGTCGGATTTAAGTTTCGTATTTGGGGTTTGGGGGGTTTTGGAGTTTCGGGGCTGGGGACTCTCAGGCTCACAATTTCCCGCAAAAGACCCTGCCTCCTCCCAGCTGCTTGGAGCGGGATCTGGGGTTGTCGGACATGGCTCCCTCGCTCCAGGTTCTTCGGGGCTCTTGAGGGTTGTTCAGGGCTCGTTTCGCAGCTCGATGAGTCGATGAACCGCTCTGATTTTCCTGGGTTCTTGAAAGTCAGATGGCTCAATGATGCTGTCGTGTTCGGGCCGGACACGGCCGCCTCAACTACCTTGCACCAGAATCTCAGAGCTGCCCTGCCCTCTCCAACCACGGTCAGGAACATATGTGTTTGACTGCACTCGTTTTCTGTAACATAAACTAAGTACTCGACCACTGCGATCTTCTGTAACTCTTGCGAATTGGGGATTTGGAACACCATTTTCACCGAAGCGATCGGCTTCANATGTGTTTGACTGCACTCGTTTTCTGTAACATAAACTAAGTACTCGACCACTGCGATCTTCTGTAACTCTTGCGAATTGGGGATTTGGAACACCATTTTCACCGAAGCGATCGGCTTCAATGGAGAATCGCTTGCCAGGGAAAAGCCTCAAGTGTTCCTTCTGACCCCTGATCTTTGTTGTCAGAAGCCGCGTGATCCACGTGCTCATGATCACGGCCAGTCGATGCCAGAAGCATTTGTTGGCCCTTGATCGATCGGCTTCCGTTGGCAGTGCCTGCAGCAAAGCAGGCACCAAGTACAACCAACACCTGACAATTAGCTGCAATACGAAGACACGGATTGTCTTATCTGTCTCAAACACCAGCGGCCTCGTTGATCTAGCGGAGCTGGATGCTCCTGCTTTGGCCGTGAAAACGATTCCTCCAGCACTGCTTCAACTTCCTTGTCCTCGCAAAGCTTCTTTGGCTTCTCGATGCTTTTCGAAGCACTGCTGCTCAACTACAACCATGCGGGACATCTGCTCCGGAAGATTCGATGCAGTCGACTCCAGCATGACATTCGAGATCGACGAGCCCTTGATCGTCTAGGCCGGAAACATGAACGGGCTGTACCTCGCCTTCCTCATAGCTGTGGACCCAGCGGTAGGAAGTCTTCCCAGTTTAGCTCTCGTCCAAACACCCATGACTCCAGCCGTTTGCTTGACAATNGCCGGAAACATGAACGGGCTGTACCTCGCCTTCCTCATAGCTGTGGACCCAGCGGTAGGAAGTCTTCCCAGTTTAGCTCTCGTCCAAACACCCATGACTCCAGCCGTTTGCTTGACAATTCGTCACCTGCTGCCAACGAGTCGAGGCAGCCATCCTGCGATCCTCAAAAACAAGATGGTATCGATGCACGAAGTTGCGTTGGCAACTCGCGAGGTCGGAACCAAAAGTTGCAGCACTTGTATACTTGCTGTCTGACACAGTCGGATGTCCGAAGAAAGCAAAGTGACTGCGAATTTGATGTAGCCGCCCCGTCAGTATGNGGCAACTCGCGAGGTCGGAACCAAAAGTTGCAGCACTTGTATACTTGCTGTCTGACACAGTCGGATGTCCGAAGAAAGCAAAGTGACTGCGAATTTGATGTAGCCGCCCCGTCAGTATGCGCACCAGAACAAGACCGTGTGATGCGCCTGCACGGCCTGTCGCTCTCGCGGCCATCTTTACCAAAGTGCGAGAAGCCTTGCCCTGAGCACCAGCATGTGCCACATCTGTGAGCTTCAGCCGTGCTTGAATCTCGTTGCGAACGTGTGGCACATGCCCGTGGCACAGGACAACATAGTCTCGCAAGAGGCGGCCGCATACCAGCTGAAGCTGTAAATCGTAGAAGGCTGCATATGTTGCCGCCGACAAGATCAAACCTGAACTGGGAACGTCCAAGCGGTGCAGAAATCCGAAGGCGTGATCTCGGTCCTCATGGATTGGCAGCTCTCCCAGCACCGTCTGAACATACGGCAGCAGTTGCAGCTTCGTGTCACCATAGACTTCCCNAACGTCCAAGCGGTGCAGAAATCCGAAGGCGTGATCTCGGTCCTCATGGATTGGCAGCTCTCCCAGCACCGTCTGAACATACGGCAGCAGTTGCAGCTTCGTGTCACCATAGACTTCCCGACCCGACGGTTTCGCGGTAACTAAGCACTCTGATAGCGTGAGAAGGACAAGTGGAGACTTAAGAGAGCGGCTGACAAGTCAGATGGCTCAATGATGCTGTCGTGTTCGGGCCGGACACGGCCGCCTCAACCGCCTTGCACCAGAATCTCAGAGCTGCCCTGCCCTCTCCAACCACGGTCAGGAACAGATGTGTTTGACTGCACTCGTTTTCTGTAACATAAACTAAGTACTCGACCACTGCGATCTTCTGTAACTCTTGCGAATTGGGGATTTGGAACACCATTTTCACCGAAGCGATCGGCTTCANAACGTCCAAGCGGTGCAGAAATCCGAAGGCGTGATCTCGGTCCTCATGGATTGGCAGCTCTCCCAGCACCGTCTGAACATACGGCAGCAGTTGCAGCTTCGTGTCACCATAGACTTCCCAACCCGCCGGTTTCGCGGTAACTAAGCACTCTGATAGCGTGAGAAGGACAAGTGGAGACTTAAGAGAGCGGCTGACAGAGGTCCACGGCTGAACTCGCTCTGCGAATTTAGCCTCCTGCCTGTCTGGCGAGCTGACTTCATCCAAGAAAATGACGAGCCCATTGAAGAATTGTCTGAAGCAGGTGAAATCACGCTTACTGATAGGCACTGCAAAGTTCAGGGCCCATAGCATGCCAACAAACTGCTGTAAAACTGCTTGTGGGCCAGTTCCTTCTTGTCGCTCGATGGCGGCTGCCCGCCTGTGAATTTCTTTTCGAAGAGCACACAGGAAGTGCGCTCCAGCATCGGTGGTGCATGCCCCCATGGCAACTGCGACCATCTCTTCAAGCGTGAATTGCCTCAACAACCGGGCCCCATCACGTTCCAGATGTATGAGCAGGGTGGGGTGGTGGAGGCCAAGCGAAGCGGTGGTCCACCACAGTTTGGAGACTTCTGCAGTTGTCATCTTCTGTGTGTTGACTTGCTGCAACACCTCTACAAAGCAGGATTTCAAGTCTGTTAGCATGACCATTTCCGCCATTGCCCAGAATCGCAGGATGCACGAAACATACCTGGCACCAGTGACAATGCGTTTCCCAATCTCCTCCCGGCCAGAGTGCTTGCAGGAATCAATTGCCGTTGGAAAAGCAACATCAAGTTCCAGATTTAGCAGTTCCATGTGCTCGTAACAGGCCACAGCTCGCTGCCAATGGTCACTGTAAGTGGCGATCATGGAGTTGTATGAAACCGCATCCGCTTCGAAACCAGCAGAAATCATGCTACCAACAGCATTCAGAGCTGCAGGCCAGATAAGGCCTTTGTTTGCAATGAATGTGTTCCACACGACTGTGTCACACTGAACAATCCTCGCACAATCATCCAGCACTGCCCTTGCCAGCAGCCACTTCCCTTGTGATCGACAAGAGGTCAAGGCACTGCTGTAGAGAAATGAATCTGTTGCAACTTGTTTTGACCCAAAGTGGCGAAGCAAGGCAATGACCTTGCGCCATCCAGCTTGCCTGAATGATTCGCAGAGCATGCCGTTAATTTTCAGGTCGGGCTCTCCAGAAGCTTCGCGAAACCGAGCGAGTACAAGCACAAGAGCGGACCAAGTGACCTTGCTGGCGGATGCTTGGATATACCGATACCAGAATGTGGTCCGAGACTTGTCAGACTTCAGACGGTCACTCATGCGATCTACAGCGAGCTGCCAGCATTGGTCTGTACGACTGGAGATGAGCGCATCACAAAACCCGGTGTCTGGCTGCAGGGTCCCGTCCACGATGCTTTCGTAAACAGAAGCTGCCTCCCTCCAGAGTGATGCGGTCGCACACGATGCTACCAAAGAATGACACAAAAATTGGCTGCAGGAGACACCTTGTTGGACCATCAAATCGTAGGAGGCAGAAGCCTTCTCCCAGCTCAAACTGGCGGTGATGGAAGGCAGATCAGTTGCAATTGAGCTTTGCCCAAGCCTGATCATAGCAAGGGCTGATGAGCAAACTGCAATGAAAGAAACACGAACGCTACGGGGTATCAGAGCGACCAACCTGAGAGGCATCTGCAATTGCGCGGCAAAGGGGCGCATGCAGAATGATGTGACTTTGCATAAGCGAAGCGAGAAACAGGAGTCGGAAAGTGCAGCAGCGGAAGCGGAGCATGAGCACTAAAGATTCAAATGCGAAAGTGTGTACTGAACAGAACAACGTCGAGTCGTCCGAGCAGGCACCTTGTGATGCAGAATTTTTGCCAGTACCAGGGTGAATCGGTCCAGCAGCACGTCTCATAATGCAAGTTCTAGGCCCCAAGCAAGTTGTCGGCTTAGCATACCAAGCGGGTAAGCAAATCCCAAACAGCACAAAAGCTAATTATCAAAAGGCGTGTTTGGCAGGCAAACCTAAGAGCCTAATGAGGTGCAGATTCGGAAGCCACAAGCCGCCTTGCTAGGCCTTTGTGCTTTAATGTCAACAAATTCTTTTCAAAGGGCATCCGGCTTTCAACCTTTTGCCACGTGCCGCCCATGCACTTGAATGCTATTTCTGCCCGGAAGAGGGTAGACAGCGCGCTGCAGGCCGTGTTGAAGGCAACTCCCACACCGATAGGGCTTAGAAACTAACATATTCAATGCGAAACCGCGTGTTGCACACAGATGTGGGCCATATGTGAAGACAAGCCGCGTGGTCGCCAGAAAAAGGGCATGGGACCAGGACGAGCATCTTGCAAATGAACTGGCCGCGATTGTCTTGGATGCGGAATCTGGCACCACATCATCTTCCTAAGCTGCACGCTCAAATGCCAAACCTTAGCAGATGTTACTGTGACATTCGGAAACGTGCTACAAAGAATTTGAAGAAAGAGTAAGCACCGATTGTTTCTGCATGTCAATCCTAAATTCCGGGCCACAGTGCAGGCGCTTATATAAGGTCCAGCATCAAACTTTTCCCGACGCCGAACCGAGAGGTCGCAAACAGATCCATCCCCGAGAAAATAAACAAGGTAGACAAAGCTCGGACTGGTCCGAAGCAGGTCAGAATCCAGCCATACGGTATCTGCGTACACCGAAACCAGACTATTCAGGGTTCCCTGGGACCCCAACCGGCACGCGACCGTGGGTCTGATCCCTTCTTGCTTCATGTGCAAAAGTTTGTAGTTTGTTGAGGACGAGCCATTGAGGCTGCCAAACTGAAGAAACATTAACCCGTGCCTTCGCATCAAAACCCGCGAAATCCAAGTGGGTGAGTTTATCGGCCCACGTGTTAGAGCATCTTTTGATATGGGTGAGTCTCGAGAAACCCCTTGTCATGTGTTTTTGCACCGAAAGTTCTACAAGCAGAGCTGAACACGTCCACTTCTTGGAAGATCGCTTGCTCGTCGACCCCGAGCACGCATTCCGCTCGTTGTCCGTGCGGACTGGTATGGTCACA
This sequence comes from Symbiodinium sp. clade A Y106, assembly GCA_003297005.1. Lineage (NCBI taxonomy): Eukaryota > Dinophyceae > Suessiales > Symbiodiniaceae > Symbiodinium > Symbiodinium sp. clade A. The sequence goes on from BGNK01003955.1 coordinate 31,899, forward strand.
TCCAACATCCGGGTCATAAAAAGATCCCAGCATCCTGGACTCCATCCAGGGCCACAAGCCCCACAAAAGCACCCGGCGCGACATCACAGGTTGCACACACCTTTTTGCTCCGGAGCGAACCCGAGGGAACCACTGAAAGTACGGGAGTCCCGAAAAGTCAACGAAGCCACTCCTATCCGGCATGGTCCTCGTTGAAAGTGTAAGAAGAAAGACAAAGGAGCTGGGGAAGGAGACTTGCTTACACCAACTTGGAACAGAACCGCATGGTGACCACGGCGACTCCCGCGGCCGCCTTGAGGATCTTGCTTCTGTCCGTCTTGTTATTGAGATCCACCTCCTCACGGGCGTTCGCGGCCCCTCGTGCCTGAGCTGCCGCATCTCTCATGGTGACATAGACGTTGGCCATGTCAGGCGTGAGGACCACCCCCACATCATGGACTTTCTGTTCCATCCCTTTCCATCGGCTTGTCGCAGCGCTTGGCTGGCAGATCCACGGCGAAGAGAAGACCATCCTCAGCAGAGCGTTCCATCTTAGCTTAGCCGCGCCCTTGGGCACCGGCACCGAAGGCCCTCTTGGAACCACGTCGGCCGCCAAGGAGCCTTAAAGTCCTTCCCTGAACCTGCCCGACACGCTCTTCCATACGTTGTCCACCAGCGCCCAGGACGAGGCATCCGATGGTGCCTGCAGTGTCGTGCTGACCTTCCGAATTGGAAGCACCGACTTGAGGCAGAGGAGAAGCACTTTGTGCGGTCCAGTTTGGAGACCGATTACGTAGGGTCCGGGCAAATGAACGGCAATGGGGCGTCGGCTGGCTTGGCATCCTGGTCCTGCTTAAGAAAGATCTCCTCCTGCAAACGCGCCCGTTCTTCTGATGCAGGTAACGCCCCTGTTGATGATGGCCTCCTGTTTCGTCAGAAAAGAGGGCTCAGAACGTTTCCGAGACCGCCGCATGGGGGAAGGAACGGAGGAGCCACCTCCGGCTTGTTCGGACGTCAAAGTCAAAGGCCCTTACACGTTGGTGCTCACACCTGTCCGACTGTCGAAGCTTTTGTCTCGGCGAGTTCCACCTCTGAAGGAACCCCGGGGCGAGGCACATGCCCTTTACCTTGCCCATCTCCTCTTCTCCACAACCATAGAATCGAAACGCCACATTCCACCAAGAATGCAGGCTGCTGACTAAATCAACCACAGCAAGATTGGGGATCTCACCCTGCAACATGACCACCTCGTCCTCCAACTGTTTAAGGGCCACACTGGGGTCCTTGGTCTCAGCAACCGGCTCTTCAATCCAAGCCAGGATGAACTTCACGCCTGGGTGGTCCACCCAGGTGTAATCCTTGCGTGGATCAACTGATGAGTCGCCCAAAAACCCTAAGCCCCAAACCCAAAACCCTAAGCCCCAAACCCAAAAACCCCAAGCCCCAAACCCAAAACACCAAACCCCAAAACCCGAAGCCCAAACACAAAACCCTAAGCCCTAAACACCAAAACCCTGAGCTCGAAACCCAAAACCCTAAGCCATAAATCCCAAAACCCTTAGCCCTAAACCCTAAGCCCTAAGCCCTAAACCCCAAAACCCGAAGCTCAAAACCAGGGTTTCGGGCGTAGGGTTTAGGATTGGGGCTTTGGGCTTAGGGTTTTGAGGTTTGGGTTTGTAGGCTTTTGGGGCTTAGGGCTTAGGGTTATGGGTNTTTCGGGCGTAGGGTTTAGGATTGGGGCTTTGGGCTTAGGGTTTTGAGGTTTGGGTTTGTAGGCTTTTGGGGCTTAGGGCTTAGGGTTATGGGTTGGGGGGTCAGGGTTTAGGGTTTGGGGTTTGGGGCTTATGGTGTTTTGGATTTCGGGCTTAGGGTTTGGGGTTGGGGCTTAGGGTGTTTGGTTTGGGGTAGGTTGTGGGTTGGGAGTTTAGATTCTTTAAAAACATTCAGAGCTTTGGAAAAATCAAGACTGTTGTGAGTTGTGAGAACAAGCTAGAGATTTTTTGGTACGAAATCCTTTTTCGGGAAAACTTAGATATTTTTAGCAAAAACCTGTTTGTCAACAAACCGCACACCTTTTTACCAAACCAAATCGAAAGTTTTTTGTAAAACATCAAAACGTTTTGNAACCGCACACCTTTTTACCAAACCAAATCGAAAGTTTTTTGTAAAACATCAAAACGTTTTGCTGAAAAGCACAAAGATTGCTTTTTTTACAAACTTCGAGAATGGTTGCAAAAGTCCATCGTTCGTGTTGAAAAACAAAACAGTTCTACCAGAAATTCAACGTTTCGGGCTCAGGATTTGGGTTTTGGGGCTAGGTTTTGGATTCAGGGCTTTGTTTTTTTTGGTTTTGTGCTTAGGGTTTTGGGTTTGGTGCTTAGGATTTTTTGGTGTTTTCGTTATGGCTGTTACCTGTGACTCTTGTTGTTTCGGCCGAAACAAAACATTAACATGAGGGAAANACATGAGGGAAATCTGCGCCCACAGTGTCTGACGCATTCATTCAGTGGAGGCGACAAAATCGAGGCTGACTCGCGATGCTTTTTGAAAAAAAAACAAACCCGATACACCTTATATACTCGAAGCGGATGCTGTTTTGACTCAAAGGCACCACAAACATGTGGGAAATCAAGCTGCCCACAGGTAGAGTGCGGCGGCATGCTGCGGTTGTTTTCACTGTTTCGTGTGTCTGTTTCGGCCC
>BGNK01003955.1:36281-59408 GCA_003297005.1 Symbiodinium sp. clade A Y106
CTTGGACGGTGCTGCTTGCTGGGCATTCAAATCCTGGACATATTCCCAAGCGTGCCTCTCATGCACTTTACTTCCGATAGCAGGCCTCGCGATGTCCAACCATCTGATGAAAGCAGAGAAAGACCCAGCACGCTTGTGAACGGTGAAGGGGGACCGAACACCCACAGAAGCCGACACTGACTCTTTCAGCAGCTCAACTGTTACCTCGCCCTCACTTGCAATCTGAGTGTAGATGGAGGACCTGTCCTGGAATCTAAACAAGATTTGCGCCCACATCAAGACTGCCCTGCCATGTTTGATTTGCCTCTCTTGCGAGGGATCCACTGCAGCCGCTCTCAATGCAACCACTGAAGCGAACACTGGCCCCTGCCCAATGGTCGAGCGAGGCTCTCCCGGCACCTTAACNCTCTCTTGCGAGGGATCCACTGCAGCCGCTCTCAATGCAACCACTGAAGCGAACACTGGCCCCTGCCCAATGGTCGAGCGAGGCTCTCCCGGCACCTTAACCACTGCTTGCGGTTGCTCACGCGGCAACGGCGGGGGCAGGTGCAACATTGAAGTCCAAGAGTTCTGTGCCTCAAGACCAGTCCTGTCGGAGAGAACGGCCCTTGCAAAAGAAGACTCCCATGGGAGCACGATATCCGAGAGCGGGGCAAACCTCGCCACATCGGCCAGGGCTGCCGCCCCGACCACTGAATGCGATGCAGAGGCCACCTCTTGCTGGAAAACTGTAAGGTCGCACTCTTCCCGTCGTGTGGCAGGCGAGGGTGCTGCAGAAGGGATAAGACTAAACCCAGACAACTCCGAAGGCAAATCACCACAACCCTGGGATTCATCATCAATCAAAGGACCGGGCACAGGCTCATCATTAAGACTAACTTGCCCATCCTCCTCCAAATCAAAACCACTCCAATCGACTTCGTCCCACGAGCTAAGAGCTTCCAAGGTCAGCTCCTGGCAACCCTGTCCTGGAGTTTGCAGGTCATCGTTCCCTGCTGCATGATTCAGGCCCTCAGGCTGCGAGCTAACCTCCAGAGGCGAGTCCTCTGCAGGCTCGGGGGAGGCTGGGTCGTCCAGCTGCACATTATGGATATCCTGCACCGCCTCAAGAAGAGGAGGCACCGACACTGAGGCATGACTTCCTTCTGTGGAATGCAGACTGCCTTCCTCCGATTGACCCTCGGTCTGCTGCTCATCCCCGCTTAACCGAAAAGCATCGTACCAGGCATGCTCGGCGGCTGAGTCAGGCGACTCAGACATATGCACACATCCGCCGCCTCCGACAAGAGGCAGCTTGCACACTGGCCTAGCGCCAGACTTACTAGACTCCCGGCCTGGAACCTTTACAGAAGCAGGGGCNGAGTCAGGCGACTCAGACATATGCACACATCCGCCGCCTCCGACAAGAGGCAGCTTGCACACTGGCCTAGCGCCAGACTTACTAGACTCCCGGCCTGGAACCTTTACAGAAGCAGGGGCCTCGGGGGCCCAAAGAAAATTTTCCTCACATGAAGCTTGGAGCCAAGTCTTCGGCATTCTGCACATGTTAATGTCCCAAGAAAGCCCAATGTGCAGGACTCGCAATGCAGAACACTGCGGCGCACTAAANCAAAGAAAATTTTCCTCACATGAAGCTTGGAGCCAAGTCTTCGGCATTCTGCACATGTTAATGTCCCAAGAAAGCCCAATGTGCAGGACTCGCAATGCAGAACACTGCGGCGCACTAAAAGAAAATTTTCAAGACATGAATGCAAAGAAGTGCTGAAAATATCATCAAAGGAAAAGCCTTGTTTCACTACAAGAGACATTTTGCAAACACGGCGACGGTCCAGCGGAGTGAGCAAATCTTCTCTTCGGCGATAGAGCCTGCGAGACTGCTTGGTTCTCTCTTAACATCGTGGTTTGCAAAACATTGGAAAGAGCAACATGTTACTAACAAGCATGAAACACTTGGCAAGAAGATGCATCACTGTTGACATGTCAAGACTGTTGCAAAACACAAAACGCTCAAGCAGATACTCTCATTTTCCTGTGACGTGGGGCGAAACAATCGCATGCTTTGGCATGTCGCTCAGCCCCATTTGGGGGGAGCAGAACTACACCTAACTACTGCACATGTGATGGCAGGGGGTTGCAGCCGCCATGCGGGCCCTGGCCATCACACGTCTTGGTGGGGTGAATTGGGACCGTAGGATTTGGTGTACCATTAAAAGAAAACAACTTTTCAAAGCATCATCCGTACAACACGGCTCCATTTTTGTCCCCAGAAATGACAGAGACTCGCAGATGACTCTCGAGGGCAGGTCTGCAGGGTTCGATGGGGACGGAACCCTCGCCAGCCATGAGAGGACCATGGCCTCATCCTCGAAGCGCAAGAAAACTTCTAGCAGCCTGCTCTGGATCTCCGCTCGTGCTGTTGTGGAAATTGCAATGTCGCGCACTGCGTTGTTGTCGACGAAGAAGACTGCGGGAGACCCCCGTATGAGATCACTCCACAGAGCAATCGCCAGAGTCATGGCAAGCAGTTCGGCAGAAGTTATTATCTGCTTCTTTTGGCCCTCGCCCAAGAACAACCTTTGATGTTCGTTGAGCCTGCAAGAGAAGAACTTCACCGGCTTACCATCAGGGCAAACTATTACACCTGGATTTGGTGTTATTCCCCCCCGTCGTGATCCGAGTATGCTCCCGTCCGTAAAAATGAACCAAGGAGCATTTCGCACCAACCCTACTAGTCTAGGCGCATTTTTGGATAACCTGCTCACAAGCACCTCTTCAGCTGATGACGCAGATTTGGGGACAACGTCTCACCTTGGCCGAAGTATGCATGGTCCGTCTCACGGACTTCCTTCGGGGACGGCCTGGCCGGTTTGTTGACGGGTACTGCAAACTGCAAGCGACCTCGCAGCCTGAGGGCCTCCCATGAAGGCAACCTTCCCGCACTAAGCACTGCTTGCAGCGAGCTCTGGAGCTCTGCAATCCGGCGCTCAGTGTTCGTGAAGAAAACTTGACCACTAAGGAAATTTCTCAAGTCCACCGAGATACCTAAAGCACTGAACAACTGGGCAAAAGGCTTCGCTTTGTCACCCTGCTCTGCAAACAACCAGCCCAACAGCTTAAAGTAGGTGCAGATAACATCGTCAGTGTTCGATGCCAGATTCGAGGGAGCAAAGGTAACGAAATCGTCGAAGAAGTTGGTCCAAGGGATAAGAAGTTGTGTAGTGGCTATGNAACATCGTCAGTGTTCGATGCCAGATTCGAGGGAGCAAAGGTAACGAAATCGTCGAAGAAGTTGGTCCAAGGGATAAGAAGTTGTGTAGTGGCTATGTGCCACAGGGACAACGCCACCCGCAAGAAGGCATATACGGCCATAGCCGAGCCGAACGGTAGGGCTTTCATTCGGAACAGTGTCGGCCTTTTTGTGTTGGGACACGCACATGCAATGAAGNGCCACAGGGACAACGCCACCCGCAAGAAGGCATATACGGCCATAGCCGAGCCGAACGGTAGGGCTTTCATTCGGAACAGTGTCGGCCTTTTTGTGTTGGGACACGCACATGCAATGAAGCTTGCCCACCTGGACTCGGGCGCAATCGCCAGCTGGCGGTAGGCCGCTTTCAGATCAAACGCTTTCCCAAGCAACGTCCCTTGCCTCTTTTTCTGCAGCAATGCCTGAACCAGCGCTGCTACAACATCCGTAGACTGTGGTTGAGGGGATTCATAAGCCTGAACAAGAAGGTTGACAAGAGACGCNGTTAGATTATCAATCAGCCTTACTTTTGGCCCTTGTTGCAACCCGAACCTCCGGCTCAATAGCATACCTGGTCCCAAGGAGTCAAGTGGCAGGGGTCCCTCCAACCATCCGGCCTCTTTTTCCTCTAAGGTCTTTTGAAAAACCTCAACGTCAAGGTCGCCTTGGGATTTCACAGACTCAAGGATCTTTGCACACGACTCTGCCGAGATGCTTTTGGCCTTACTCACAGTCATTTTCATGGGCCTAAATTTTGGCTTAAACATCCCTGAAATTGGCGCGTGCCCAGTAAGGTGCACTCCTTCTGTAAGAAGTTTTACCACGTTCAAATCAGGGAACCCAGACTGTTTCAGCAAGGCTTCCCAAAGCAAAATTCGTTTTGGAGAGACTATGGCTCTGACCTCAGGGTCCAAACTCTGCTTAAGCTTCTCCTCGTCTTCCTCAAGCTGCGCTGCAAGGCTTACCCAAGCTTTTATCTTTTGGACACGATGCTCCGCAACCTCGGCCGCTGTCATGCAGTCGCTGGCATTCAAGGCTTCTTTAAGCTGGGCAGGCAGTATGGCTGGAAAAGTGCGCGGGTGGCCGCTGATTAGGGCTTGCTTTGCAAAATCAGCAGGGGATCGAGGCACCCCCCAGGCCAGCTCGAACCCGGAACCAGGACCGACCCCCCCCTTAGCCCCAAGCGGTGTAAAGCGAAGCAGTTGGCTGTCCTTGGGTATAAGCGGCAGCTCACAGGAAGCATGCTGCGGCACTGGCCAGGGGCATTGCAAACGCGACATGACTGGGCAAGGCAGAGGGAATGATTGGCCGGCGGTCATCACGACAACTCGTTCATGCTCGGAAACTAAAGGTGGCATGCGGGCAGCCTTGGGCTGAAGGTGGTTCACAGCCCGTGACAAGACCAGCTGAAGACGCTCATCGGAAAAATCGGCAGATGCAGGCATGTGCGCCCAACCTTTTGACACCAGATAATGGCACAGCGACGCGGCCAAGGTCAGAGACATGCGGGGGCTGAAACGTTCGCAACTCGCGTGCATAAGTGCGATGGCACAGCTACAAGAACTTGGAACCCAGGGCGCTATGTCAGGCGAGGCTGCCCAAGGAACCGAAAATTCAGATGCATCGCCAGAGCACTTTGGGCACAGACGTCCTAGTTGCAATCCTTCGCAGCATGCGTGAGTTCCAAGCCGCANGGGCGCTATGTCAGGCGAGGCTGCCCAAGGAACCGAAAATTCAGATGCATCGCCAGAGCACTTTGGGCACAGACGTCCTAGTTGCAATCCTTCGCAGCATGCGTGAGTTCCAAGCCGCAACACAAAGACACCTCGCAACATGCATGAGGCTTGCGCACTGAGGATAAACTCAGCTGCTTGTTGAGACCATCCACCATTATCAGTAATTATTATGCCCGCGAGGCGGGGCGACATTAACCACTCCGCGCACAAGGCTGAGTCACCCGGACATGAAAGATCAGCCTGAAGACAGGCTGAGCTTGCGGCGTGGGCAAATGCTGAAACTGAAATGGCAGAACTGAGGCCTAAATGGCGAGCACAAGCTACCACTCTGTCCGTTTCAAGAGAAAGGAAGAGGACCAGGGGGTCGTCCCGAATGACTGCAGAAAACGTCGCCGTCTGTTGTACTACAGCATCCTGTTGTTTAAGCGGAGGGCTCTCCTCAACATCCTTAAGGTCCTCATTTTGAGGCTTTTGAAAGCAACTGGGCTCTGAGCTGGGGAGGCTTGGCGACCGCTCCTGCTGCGCCCTTGTGGGGAGTACAAACCCAAGCTTCTGCAACAATGCTACGTCAGTGGCATCAAGCTCGTGAACATTAGCCGGTGTGTAGCCGACGACCAGGACTCGTCGCCCTTGCCAAGGCAGCGTAGCATGAGGCAGCTGAGCATTCAAAAGACATGGCGCCTGGGATACCTCGCAGAGTGACCCCATAAGAGTTTGACCCTGATGCTCGAAAGGCACACTACCCGCATCATCTTTAAACCAGACGTCGCCTCCTGTGAATTTAGACACAGGAAGGAGCAGATTGGGAGCAGTGGACAGGTTATTTCGATCAACATGTAGATCCGCTTTAACATTTTGAAAAATCGCAGCTGCTGCAAATGGTTCACCGGGAAAAGCTTTGCTGAGAAGCCGGCACAATGCTGCAGTGCACCGTGGAAAGGAATGCACGTTTCGGCGAAGCCCTTTAAGGGGTCCTTTAGAATACGCGCCCGTAAGCCATGCAAACGATTCAGGACATGTCGGACCCCTAGGCACTGGGTCCGAAGGCAGAAGGTCAATTAATGACAGCACATGTGTCGCGGCAAAATTCTGTACTTGCATAACAAACTGCTCTGCAGCATGCAAGTCGGTTCCCGTCGGAACAGTCGAGCCTCCAGCTTTGAAGCCGTCATCGGACGCTGACCCTTGGGAAAGGATCACAGCCTGAGTCTCTCAGGGCTTCTTTCTCTTCGGGCAGTTCTGAAGCGTGTGATCNGTCGGAACAGTCGAGCCTCCAGCTTTGAAGCCGTCATCGGACGCTGACCCTTGGGAAAGGATCACAGCCTGAGTCTCTCAGGGCTTCTTTCTCTTCGGGCAGTTCTGAAGCGTGTGATCGGGGCTGAAACACTTGGCACAAACATGCACACCCTTCGGGCAAGGATCTGCTGCACACCCTTGCTCCAAATTCTTATCAAAGCATATGCGCTTGCCATCTGGCGTGAGGCCGGTACCCCCAAGAGAGCGGATGCCCTCAGGGATTCGCTGGAAAGGCGTGGCGCCTTTTCCTTTCGCGGTCTTTCCACTGCCCTTGCCCTCCGCACCCTTCTGAGTAGTCTTGAGAAACTTTTGTGCATTCGGACGTGAAGGTCCACTCGGATGCCTTTTGCGACCCTCCGCCTGAGCAATCGGGCGAGCGAGCAAGATTATCGTCACCTCACACGACATCAAAGTAGGGAGCAGCGCTGCACCCACAGGGTAGTCACCCGAGGCATCCCGTTTAGGCGATACATCATCTTCGACAAGCCTCGCCCACACAGCTTGATCCGCTAGCACCAACTGATGCACACTCGTTCTCTGACAACCTGCAGGCGGTTCCCTAGCCATATGTGCGAAAAGCTTAAGCAGATATTTTTCATGTTGCAAGAAAGTGCAGACCCCTGCAAACTGCAGAGCGACTCCTCGCCTGCGAAGCGCCTCCTGGACAAGGATCGCCGACCCACACGGACTGTCTGCGAGCTCCTTCTCCTCCTTAACTGCAAGCTTCCCGGCATCAACTTCGATNGTCGGAACAGTCGAGCCTCCAGCTTTGAAGCCGTCATCGGACGCTGACCCTTGGGAAAGGATCACAGCCTGAGTCTCTCAGGGCTTCTTTCTCTTCGGGCAGTTCTGAAGCGTGTGATCTGGGCTGAAACACTTTGCACAAACATGCACACCCTTCGGGCAAGGATCGGCTGCACACCCTTGCTCCAAATTCTTATCAAAGCATATGCGCTTGCCATCTGGCGTGAGGCCGGTACCCCCAAGAGAACGGATGCCCTCAGGGATTCGCTGGAAAGGCGTGGCGCCCTTTCCTTTCGCGGTCTTTCCACTGCCTTTGCCCTCCGCACCCTTCTGAGTGGTCTTGAGAAACTTTTGTGCATTCGGACGTGAAGGTCCACTCGGATGCCTTTTGCGACCCTCCGCCTGAGCAATCGGGCGAGCTAGCAAGATTATCGTCACCTCATACGACATCAAAGTAGGGAGCAGCGCTGCACCCACAGGGTAGTCGCCCGAGGCATCCCGTTTAGGCGATACATCATCTTCGACAAGCCTTGCCCACACAGCTTGATCCGCTAGGACCAACTGATGCACACTCGTTCTCTGACAACCCGCTGGCGGTTCCCTAGCCATATGTGCGAAAAGCTTAAGCAGATATTTCTCATGTTGCAAGAAAGTGCAGACCCCTGCGAACTGCAGAGCGACTCCTCGCCTGCGAAGCGCCTCCTGGACAAGGATCGCCGACCCACACGGACTGTCTGCGAGCTCCTTCTCCTCCTTAACTGCAAGCTTCCCGGCATCAACTTCGATNAACTGCAGAGCGACTCCTCGCCTGCGAAGCGCCTCCTGGACAAGGATCGCCGACCCACACGGACTGTCTGCGAGCTCCTTCTCCTCCTTAACTGCAAGCTTCCCGGCATCAACTTCGATGACTTTTGTGGCACTCGAGCTCCGACCTTCCTGAATCTCCTGAAGCCTAGTTGCACACTTTGAAGGCGCGATGTACCTCACCTGCCCTTCACGTTCCATACGGCAGGCAGACTCCAGAAGACAGTGAGCCGGCTCAAGGGGGCCCTCAATGAGGACACCCGGCACTGATGCACGAACCGCATTCATGCGCTTTTGCCTCTCGGCCGGCGGAATGGGCCTCTGGGCCCAATGCTCAGGCCTGGTCACTTGCTCTCGAAGATCACTGAGCAGCAGCGTTTGCGATTCGAAAACCAAGCGCTTGAGGCCAGCCTGCTCCCCTAAAGCAATGTCNATGGGCCTCTGGGCCCAATGCTCAGGCCTGGTCACTTGCTCTCGAAGATCACTGAGCAGCAGCGTTTGCGATTCGAAAACCAAGCGCTTGAGGCCAGCCTGCTCCCCTAAAGCAATGTCGCTGAAATGAGAGGCAACGAAAGCCTCCCACTCTGGGCCTGCAATTGGTTGGCCGGGCTGGCCCACGCTGTATGCAAGCTTAGACAACGTCGTAAGCCCAAGAGCGGCAAGCGACCGGCGGGTGGGTGCTGTGAGGCCCACTTCCTTACATCTCTCATCGAAGTGATGTGTGCTCTCCACCAATGAACTCATGCTACCTCACGGGCCCTCCTACAACATCAAACAGCTCGAGCACTCAGTGGGCCTCAATCGGTCAGCATCTTCAAGCTGCCGGGTTCCTTAGCATAAGTTCCAATCACACACAAGACCACTGCGAGACTACAGCAGCTCTGAAGTTAAGGCAAACAGCTTCACTGCAACACATGCACACACATGTATGCTCAACCCTCTGCTCACATCGAACACTCCCGCCTTGCTTAAGGCTTCTTTTTGCCTTTACCGACTCCCAGGCTGCATAGCCAGCTTAGGGCCCAGTAAGCCCATCTCAAAAACTAAAGGCCTTATTGGCCTGGTTCATCATCTCCCTTGCATCGGGAGTGCATTCTTTCGACTACATGGCCCGTCGACAAGTACGGCACTCGCAACATGCATCCAGATCGCTCTGCGCAGCTACTTTGTAGGTGGATCTGAGCGGCCTACCGCAAGCGAGAACCCTCTCAGCATTCCGAACATCCTCCTGGCCCACGACCAAGTGCAACTTACGGGACTTGCAGTGGACATACCACTGATGCCTGCCGTCCTTAGCNCTGAGCGGCCTACCGCAAGCGAGAACCCTCTCAGCATTCCGAACATCCTCCTGGCCCACGACCAAGTGCAACTTACGGGACTTGCAGTGGACATACCACTGATGCCTGCCGTCCTTAGCAGCAGATGCCTTTCTGAACCTTTTGGCTACTGGTGCTTCTCCACCAGACTCATTTCCTGATGAGCTTGAGTCGCTCGAGCTGACATCCGAACCTTCACTGCTTGACGACTCGTCAGATGCGCGACTCTCCTCAGCACAGCCTTCCTCCTCAGAGGATGGGCTCCGGTTTGACAAGCTGGTCAACTGCACTGTTACTCCTATCATCTTCGGCTTGGCCGCTAGCCGGGGCAACCATCGCAGGCGGCTGCGGCGGGAAAGCAAAGTAGCTGCTCCTCTTGCAGTCGGGCCTAAACTGAGCAGATGAAATCTCAACTATAATCTGCTGGAGCTTCCTTACAGGCCCAGCGCACAGGTCCCGGCTGTAGATCGCCTGCGACGTCTTTGCACATGAAGCATGCCTCCCTAAAACCGCCTTATCGAAATCGGTCAACCCCCACTTGGATGCCCAAGAAAGGCACGTCGCNCACATGAAGCATGCCTCCCTAAAACCGCCTTATCGAAATCGGTCAACCCCCACTTGGATGCCCAAGAAAGGCACGTCGCCTTCAACGAGTGGGAGGTAATCTTTTGGCCATCAGATTGAACCGGGCTTTCCGGTTGTCCAAGGAAAGCACGCAAGGACTTGCTCATCTCTGCAGAGGAAAGAGCTCGCGACCCGTAAGCAGTTGCATCAACATCGGTAGGCGCAACCAGAAGTGGGCCCCTAACCGCAGTCAGCGGACGGCCGATTGCTTCAAAGGCATCCAAAGCCTGTCTGAGCCAACTCTTGCCATTCACCCCGATCATAGGGACGAGGATGGGCAGGAATTGCGCCTTCTGCCTGGCACGTCGTGCCCCTTTATGCTGCGAGACAGTGAACTCTATGTAGGCTTCCCTTTCACCCTCGTCGATCGACACATCTTCGATATACAGAAGATCCCCATGCCTCGCCCTTGCGTACAAGCGAATGAGGATCGCGGCCACGATCACTCGGTCGAACCTGTGCAGAGTACCTGACTCGAGCAATGCGTGGAGCTCCAGAGCCTGTGACACAGTCAAAGTCGCCGATTGTTGNGATCGCGGCCACGATCACTCGGTCGAACCTGTGCAGAGTACCTGACTCGAGCAATGCGTGGAGCTCCAGAGCCTGTGACACAGTCAAAGTCGCCGATTGTTGAAGCTTCCTTTTCTCAGCCAGCATTTGAGCTGACAGTCCCGACACACGATTACTCAAGAGATCGTCAACAATCTCGAGGCCTAGCACAAAATGTGCAAATCGGACACTGCTTAAGAAAGACGAAGCCTTGGACGGTGCTGCTTGCTGGGCCTTCAAATCCTGGACATATTCCCAAGCATGCCTCTCATGCACTTTACTTCCGATAGCAGGCCTCGCGATGTCCAACCATCTGATGAAAGCAGAGAAAGACCCAGCTCGCTTGTGAACGGTGAAGGGGGACCGAACACCCACAGAAGCCGACACTGACTCTTTCAGCAGCTCAACTGTCACCTCGCCCTCACTTGCAATCTGATTGTAGATGGAGGACCTGTCCTGGAATCTAAACAAGATTTGCGCCCACATCAAGACTGCTCTGCCATGTTTGATTTGCCTCTCTTGCGAGGGATCCACTGCAGCCGCTCTCAATGCAACCACTGAAGCGAACACTGGCCCCTGCCCAATGGTCGAGCGAGGCTCTCCCGGCACCTTAACNCTCTCTTGCGAGGGATCCACTGCAGCCGCTCTCAATGCAACCACTGAAGCGAACACTGGCCCCTGCCCAATGGTCGAGCGAGGCTCTCCCGGCACCTTAACCACTGCTTGCGGTTGCTCGCGCGGCAACGGCGGGGGCAGGTGCAACATTGAAGTCCAAGAGTTCTGTGCCTCAAGACCGGTCCTGTCGGAGAGAACGGCCCTTGCAAAAGAAGACTCCCACGGGAGCACGATATCCGAGAGCGGGGCAAACCTCGCCACATCGGCCAAGGCTGCCGCCCCGACCACTGAATGCGATGCAGAGGCCACCTCTTGCTGGAAAACTGTAAGGTCGCACTCTTCCCGTCGTGTGGCAGGCAAGGGTGCTGCAGAAGGGATAAGACTAAACCCAGACAACTCCGAAGGCAAATCACCACAACCCTGGGATTCATCATCAATCAAAGGACCGGGCACAGGCTCATCAATCAGACTAACTTGCCCATCCTCTTCCAAATCAAAACCACTCCAATCGACTTCGTCCCACGAGCTAAGAGCTTCCAAGGTCAGCTCCTGGCAACCCTGTCCTGAAGTTTGCAGGTCATCGTTCCCTGCTGCATGATCCAGGCCCTCAGGCTGCGAGCTAACCTCCAGAGGCGAGTCCTCTGCAGGCTCGGGGGAAGCTGGGTCGTCCAGCTGCACATTATGGATATCCTGCACCGCCTCAAGAAAAGGAGGCACCGACACTGAGGCATGACTNGAGCTAACCTCCAGAGGCGAGTCCTCTGCAGGCTCGGGGGAAGCTGGGTCGTCCAGCTGCACATTATGGATATCCTGCACCGCCTCAAGAAAAGGAGGCACCGACACTGAGGCATGACTTCCTTCTGTGGAATGCAGACTGCCTTCCTCCGACTGACCCTCGGTCTGCTGCTCATCCCCGCTTAACCTAAAAGCATCGTACCAGGCATGCTCGGCGGCCGAGTCAGGCGACTCAGACATATGCACACATCCGCCGCCTCCGACAAGAGGNGAGCTAACCTCCAGAGGCGAGTCCTCTGCAGGCTCGGGGGAAGCTGGGTCGTCCAGCTGCACATTATGGATATCCTGCACCGCCTCAAGAAAAGGAGGCACCGACACTGAGGCATGACTGCAGACTGCCTTCCTCTGACTGACCCTCGGTCTGCTGCTCATCCCCGCTTAACCTAAAAGCATCGTACCAGGCATGCTCGGCGGCCGAGTCAGGCGACTCAGACATATGCACACATCCGCCGCCTCCGACAAGAGGNNNCAAACGCTCAAGCAGATACTCTCATTTTCCTGTGACGTGGGGCGAAACAATCGCATGCTTCGGCATGTCGCTCAGCCCCATTTGGGGGGAGCAAAACTACACCTAACTACTGCACATGTTAATGTCCCAAGAAAGCCAATGTGCAGGACTCGCAATGCAGAACACTGCGGCGCACTAAAAGAAAATTTTCAAGACATGAGTGCAAAGAAGTGCTGAAAATATCATCAAAGGAAAAGCCTTGTTTCACTACAAGAGACATTTTGCAAACACGGCGACGCAGGTCGCCTCACTCGTTTAGAAGAGAAGCCGCTATCTCGGANGAAAATATCATCAAAGGAAAAGCCTTGTTTCACTACAAGAGACATTTTGCAAACACGGCGACGCAGGTCGCCTCACTCGTTTAGAAGAGAAGCCGCTATCTCGGAGCGAGACTGCTTGGCTAAAGCCTTCTTCCCACTACTCTCACAAAAGGACTTTTTCCTTCTCTGCGGTCTGTCTGCTTAAGCCTGCGTTCGCGGAACGGTCACGTGTTTTCACGTGCTGCTTGACACTTCCTGTNTACTCTCACAAAAGGACTTTTTCCTTCTCTGCGGTCTGTCTGCTTAAGCCTGCGTTCGCGGAACGGTCACGTGTTTTCACGTGCTGCTTGACACTTCCTGTACTCGCTACTTGGGACTATGTGCACTAGGTTACAAACGAACAGAAACTCCACGGGCGTGCTACCAGTGCGAGTCTACCTGGGAACCTGCTTCAGGCCATGCCCGAGACCCGAGGACCAATGGGGTGACAACGGTCCCGCTGGGACCTTGCTGCAGTACGTAGATCGAGGCCAAGACTGTGAAAAACGCAGAGCAAGTTCTTTTTCACTCCACGCTTGAGCCAAACACCGAAGTGTTCAGCAAGGTCTCTTGCGGAGTCTTGCGCAGTACCAAATTCCGTCTCAACTTTGCTANAACCGTCCTAACACTTCTCAGGACTTCTGTACTCACTCAAACAGCAAGTGCACAGCCACTCTGCCCTTGGCCTGTTCCTACCGGCACGAGCGAAGCGAGGGTCGGCGGAAACAGCAGCATGTGCAGTCAGAGCAACACGCACTTCTTCAAGGATGCTCAAGAGCATCTCTAGTGCTGTAAGCGCTCATCCTCAAGTGTTCTGTTGACGTTGTACGGTGTTTTGTACACAAGCGGTACGTAAAGCTTGTTCAAGCTACCAAAAGAAACATGTCAAATACTCAAGGGCAAACCTAAAAGGAGCAAACTTTTCTCACTCAGGGCGAACGTGTCGCTGCCTTCGGCTCGGGGTGAAACTTAGCCTAGGACCCGCTGTTTTAGCTGGGTCCGCAGGAGCCCTTGCTCCTTTCTCACCAGCGGCGCTTGCGCGCTGGTGGCTGGTAGAGCCTTTGCCCGTAGCACCAGCACCTAGGGACAGCTACTCACCAGCCGGGCTGGTTACTACAGGCGCACCAGTCAGCTGGTCTCACACCAGCATCCTGGTTGCTTGGCTCCTGGAGAGCCCAGGCTGAGCACTTTGGCCCTAAACACCAGCGCTGCTGGTTTCCACTGCACCAGGCACCGTAACCTGGTTTTGTGAGGGCTCACCAGTCGGACTGGTACCGGCAGCACCAGTCTGCTGGCTGTGCTGTGCCTGCTTGGCTCCCGAACCACGTAGGCCTTTGCCCTCAGCCGGGAATGGCTTGAGCAGCCAGACCTTGCCTGGCTCTGGCCGTAAGGGGGCAACGGGGGAGGAGGACCCGGGGCTTGCTACATCAGCTTCCTGGGAGTGGCCCTGGGGCCCCGGTTGAAAGAGACTGGTCCTAACACCACGGGTGTGGTTTGCAGAAGGCGGTGGCTGGGAATTGTTGTTCAGGTTGTGGGGGGGCGTGCGGGCTCCTGGTGCTTTGGTTGGGAGAGACACCAACACCAGTATCCTTAGCATCACCAGTCACATCATCCACACCACCATCATCCCTGTGTTTCTCCCCAGTTTGAGGTTGTGGCACCACCAGGCATGACTGGCTTGAGGGGCTAGTGGCTTTAGCTTGTGCCTTGTCTGGGGCTTTGAAAAACCCCGCTTTCTGCGGCGCAAACTTTTTGATGCAGTTCACAATCCACTGGTCATTTCCGGCGTACACCTGCCGACACTGTTTGGCCAGACTAGGGAACAAGTCCACCCTGCCAATCCATTGCCGTATGCCACACCGGCAACAAAGCCACATTTTCCCTGCATTGACCATCTTATGAGAAGAGTGCTCTCCCATCATGGGAGCTGAAGGTTCCCTCCATTGGCACGGGTGGCGTACCTTTTTGGAGAAAATGTCCTTGGTATCGACCTGCTCTATAAAGTGACCACATGTGCTGCAGTTGACACACAGATTGTCACGAGAGCGATGTCCCTCAACCCATCTGTGGCCAAGGTCAGGGCCTCGACCTGCCAATAAGGCTTCAAGCTGTTGCCTTTTGTTGGGCTCCGTTGCTTGGCTGGCAGCCCCTGGTTTGGCACCAGGCTTGGCTTTGCGCCCTTTNCTGTGGCCAAGGTCAGGGCCTCGACCTGCCAATAAGGCTTCAAGCTGTTGCCTTTTGTTGGGCTCCGTTGCTTGGCTGGCAGCCCCTGGTTTGGCACCAGGCTTGGCTTTGCGCCCTTTGGTGGTGAGCCCTGTTTGCTTGACCTTGGGCCCAGGCTTTTTGCGCTCTTTGCTTGGCTTTTGCGCCTCCTCTTTTTGGTTCTCTGGGAAGATCACGATAGGTCCCTCATCCTTGTCGTATTGAAAGAGCTGCTGGACCCTCGAAGCCAAGAAGAGATTGATCTGGACAGCGGCAGCGTCCTGGTTAAGGACGCTTTGCTCCCATGCAGGGTCTCGCTGCTGGTTCGCCGCATCCTGTACCAGTTTGTCCACATTCTGGTTTGCTTGCCAGCGCCACCAGTTTTGTGCTCCAAATTTTTCTCGGAAAGTTTCCCAAGGCATGTGGGAGCTAACCCATGTGGTCTGGACGCGTTCGGCTTGCTCCCGAATTTCTTGAAAGAGATCCTCGGATTTCCAGCCTTGCNGTGCTCCAAATTTTTCTCGGAAAGTTTCCCAAGGCATGTGGGAGCTAACCCATGTGGTCTGGACGCGTTCGGCTTGCTCCCGAATTTCTTGAAAGAGATCCTCGGATTTCCAGCCTTGCTTTCTTGCCACTGTTTGTGGCACGCCCTTGCAGTCGAGCGTGACATCGACGGCGCCAACCGTTTTGCGGGCCACGTACAGTAGCGCCGCTGCCTCTGCGCGGAAAACGGTTTGTTCCCCAGTGACCGGTCCTGTGGCCCGACCCACCACTTGGATGGCATTATCACCTTTAATGAGAGCTATGACACCCCAGGTGAGCACTTGGAACCTCGTATCCTGGGAACCACCAGGGCTGCCGTCCGTGGCAAAGAAGATGTTTTCTTGATCCACCAGCCTCTGCTGGAAAACGCCTTCCTCCACCAGTTCCTGCTGGTACTTGGCTGGCCTGTTTTGTGGCAGACCCAGACCTCGAAGCCAGAGGCTCGGATCCGGGTATTGCCCCCTGAGTCTTTCGAACTCTGGAGGCTCAGGATGGTGGTTTGTCCACCACTTGCATTTCCACAACACGTGCTCCAGCGTGGCTTCTTGCCCGCACCGCGAGCACATGGAGCCCTTGCCGTGCCTAATTGCGCCCTGCCACACAGCCACCAAGGCTCGTTTGTGTAGGCGGCTTGGGCATTTCTTCAGGGCCGTCCGTGGCCCCACGCCATCTTTCAGGGTGTGGCCCTTCTCGCTGCACGCCAGAGCCTTCCAACGCCACTGGTCACAGGTCTGCTTGAGCCGCAGACTGAGCCTGTGGAGGCTGGCGCGGTCCAACAGGTTGAAGCTCTCATCGCCCGCTCTCCAGCGCGTAAGAGAAGACGCACTCCAACCAAGCGCTTTCAGGTAACATGCCGCAGCTCCAAAGGGACCCACCACAATGCGCCAGGGCTCCTTGTGACGTTGCACCCTCTTTACCCAGTACGCAAAGGCCTCCTCGAGCTCACCAAACGGTGTTTGGTTCCATGCCACCAGCAACTTGTGCAAAACCCGGAAATGCTGGTTCATGATGGTGTACGCAGGATCGTCATGCTTGTTGGAAGCCTGCTCAATGACTGCCTCCGTAGATCCGAGGCTCATCCTACCAAGCACCGACGCTTGCTGATGCCGCACCCATTTGAGCCGCTTGGGCGCTAATCCCACAGCGACGTGCCCATATAGGGCAACCCCAAACACTCCTTGTTTGCACGCAGTCAACTTCGCTTTTTCCGGCGGATTCAACGTTGTTAGGCGCCGCTGGCGTTGCGCGCCTTTGCTGAAACGGGCTTTGTGGGTAGCGAGCCGGCGTCGCCTCCCCCATCCACTGTCCACTCCCAGGTCCTTTGCCAAGCTTTTGACCTGCGGGTCGTCTGCCCTCAACAGTTTGTTGAGGGCTTTCTCAGCTTTAGGGTTGGAGCAGATCCAGGCGCTTTTGCCCGCGCTCAGTGGCAGCTTTGCTTGCTCTAATTGTCGCTTAACGCGTTGCCACACCAGGTATGCTTTCTGGGCACAAACCTTGGGGTCCTGGTTGACTATATCGAAACCCGTGTCGTCTATATACAAGTCGACATGGCATGACATGCATGATAAGTTTCGATAGCCCCGGTGCCAGTGGGCACCCCGCGACTATTCCCTGTGTAGCAACAACTGGCGCGCTGAGCATTCCCTCGGCACATAAATGCCGCTTGCCTCTATAGATTTGCATCGCACCGTGCAAAAGAAGAGGTGGGTAGTTATGGCGGAACGCTGCTCCCACAAGAGAAGTATGCGATACGTTCTCAAAGAAACCTTTGAGGTCGAGCAGTAGTGTTATGCCTGTTTTGCCGCTGAGCCTATGCAACTCGCCTTTGATGACGCGGGTGACGGCCACTTCAAGGGATGAGTGCCCTTTTGTGGCCCTGTCCCAAGGGGCACAGGCCTTGTACTGGTGAGCCCAGTCGTCATGCAATTGGTAGCGCGCCCTGCACCATGCACGGTATGCATACGACGTCAGGCCAATAGGTCGCTCCTCCGTTTCTTTTTGGGTAAGAGCGTCACCAACGTCATGGTGACGGTTTCCGGCATGTGCCCGCTGGTCTCCCATTCACGGAAGGCCTGAGCCACCAGGGTGACCTGGTCAGGCTGTAGCGGTCGCAGCATTTGCGCCGAAAGGCCATCCGGGCCTACGGCTTTTTTCGCCATTTTGCTGAGAACTTTTGCCACTTCCTCGTCAGTGAGCGGCCCTGTTTGCGCCAGCTGCTGCTGCGCAGCAGCCTCCAGCCGGTGGAAGAGAGGGTCCTGTTGAGTCGTGTTCCCCGGGAGAGGTTTCCAGACCGCCTTCCACTCGCGCCTCCGGAGGTGAGGTCGCAGCTCACCACTCTGGTCCCGGTATGGTCTGGCCTGGCAGTTTTCCGGTGACTTTAGGGCTCTGTAAAGCCCTCTCATGCCCCCTTCACAGGCTCCTTGCATCCACTCCTGGTACTGCTCTTTGCGCTTAAGTCTCCATGCTGCGGCCTCCTCTTGGGCCTTATCCAGAACAGCCTGGACCACTTGCACATCAACCTGCTGGTCATTCATGTACGCCTCCAGCCTGTCCTGGATGTCACCAGGAATGGCGTCACTTCCCGGTTCCAAGTAGTGGGGCATGTTGCGAAGCTGGCGCCGAAACAGCTTGAGCTGCGCCGGCTTAAGCTGCCGTTGCTGCCGTTGCTTCACCCAAAGTTGCATGCGCTCCCAGTAGGCAACTCGCCCACCTTGCCACGGCTTATGCAGAGCCGTTTGCTGGATAAGCGGCTCCCTCTTGACCGGAAAACACCAGCCTCTGCCACTCTGGCTCATGCCCAACTGGGTTTCTAGCCGCTGCATGGTCTGTCCCCAGTCTAGTTGTACGGGCTGCGTGGTGGCCTCTTCAAACAGGGCTTCCACTTGCTCGATCGTGGCCTGCGATGGTGCATCCTGGTTGGCACCAGGTTCCACACCAAAGCGCGGTGCTTGTGGCACCGGCATAGTTGCTCCTCCTTTATGCACACGGTATCTGACCGCAGCATGCGGTCTGAACGGTACATCCCAATCCACTTCGACGTGGGTGATGGCTGCAATGACCTTAGAGGCCACAGCGTNGCTGCAATGACCTCAGAGGCCACAGCGTAGTCGATTTCCGAGCCTTGGGTGGTCGTTTCCTGGGCTGGTACCACCAGTCTGCCTTTGACCATGGCGAGGAAACCGGCCGAGGCCAGTTCATCAGGTGTGCAGTTCCAGTCTCCCACCATGATCCATGGAATGCGCAGCTCCTGGACAAATACTGCGATCTGTGCCAACAGACCAGGGTTTACGCCACTTCCAGGGCCTTTGCCTGACTCCAGAAACACGTCGCCAATGGCAATTTCCCATCCTTGAAATCTTATGCCAATGAAGATGCATCCCTTGCCTTGCTCTCCTAAGGTGTGCAGGTGCCGTGTCTGCAGGTGCGTTCTGGCCACGGTCACCAGCCCTCCTGTACTTCCTCCTTGCGTGCCTTCTGCAGGCAGGGCCCAAGATTCCAAGGACGCGGCCAACAAGCCTGACTTCAGGCCTTCTTGCTGTGGTTTTTCCACATGCGTTTCCTGCACACAGGTAACCTGACACTGGTTGGTCACCAGCCATTGCTTCACCTCGGACCTATATTGCGTGACATTGGCTTGCAGGATGGTGCACTCGCCCGTGCGAGGTTTCCTTCCCGCCTGTAGCTTGAGGTCCTCTATGCATGCCAAGATTCCTATGGAGTCTTCTTCGTCAGCCTCCAAGCATTCAGGAATTCGGTTTGCCACCCAATGCCCCAAGGTCCCCGGCTCGAACTCCTCAATCCAGTCCAGCAGTTGCGCCGATTTCACCTTGAGGCAGTCGCCAGGCTCCTGCACGATGATGTCCGATAGTCTACACCAGTCTTTCCTGGTCGGGCCAGTTGCAATTCGCCTGTTCTGGCTCTCTATCTCAGTGCTGCTTTGCGACTGGTTTGCTTCACCAGTTGCTGGTTTTGTCACCAGCTGTCATGGCAAGTGGCTCGCATCCCGCTTCGCCTGGCCCCCAAGGCTCTTCAACCTCGTGGGCCCCAAAATCCTCAAAAAAGTATTGCGGCCCAGTGATGGCTGCTTCTCCTAGCGTTGGCCATACGTGGCCAATTGGCTCCAAAACTGCACCCTCTGTGGGAGGGTTTTTGTGGTGTCCCCAAACCCATTGCTGGCACGATTTGCAGCATATCCCCAACGGTTTCTGCCTGAGGCGATATGCTGCCGCCGCGTACCGGGCCAAAATTGGGATTTGCACCATGGGCTGCACCCAGGTAACAATGTGTTTTTCAGCAACCCACAGGGCATTTCGCCATTCTGCACTGGTTGGCACCAGTTCGCCCTCTTCCGTAGCACACAGGTCACACTTACGGTCACCAGTCGCGTGCTGGTTTGGGGCTGCATCTGTATGGCCCAAAGGCCCGACCCAAAGGGTCTGTTCTGGTCGGCTCACACCAGACAAAATTGTTCCAGCATGTCTTGCCAGATGCATGGGCGGCACTGCGAGGACCTTGGAGGCGGGCCCAGTGCCCGGCCGGCCCCCACCCTGCACTCCCTACTCTTTAGGCTCTTGATGCTCCGCCTCTGAAGCCGGCTTGTCCAGAGGCGACACCCGGGCTTGGGCTCCAAACCGCGTCGGGCCATAGGTGCTCCTGAGCTCAAAAGGAATGCTGACCTCCGGTCGCCCAAACTGGGAACCGAACTGCTCCTGCACTTGCTGGCATGCCCGGCTGGCTTTCTGCTTCAGGATGAGCGCATCAATCTGGACATCGTCAATGCCAACTGCTTGGCACTGCACACGCAACTCCTTGTCCGCGTCCTCATCCTGTTCTTGCGAGAGGAAGTCTTTAGCCTTCGTGAGGGCCTCCTCTTGCATCTGCTCGCACTGCTTGACCTTATCCGTCTGCTTGGCAAGGTCCTCAACCAGTTTCTCGTAGGCAGCCTTTTGCTCCTCCACCTGCTGTTGTAGGGCCGCCTGTCGCCGCAAGGCCTTTTGCAGATTTGCCTGCGTCGTGCGCAAAACCTTGCAAGCCTTGCTGGCCGTCTCCGGTTCCTCCTGCTCCTCCAAGTCCATGGCCCCATCATCCTGATAGGCCTTTTTGATCTTCTCCAAAGCAAGGCGTTCAGGAACCGTTAGCTTCAGCGCCGCCGACTCCAGGCTTTTGAGGTCCGCAGCGGACAGCCTCGAGCTGTCCAACCCTGGCGGTGGCTCCGGTGCACTTCGAAGCGTGATGCCCTTCCGCTTCAGCAGATCCNAACCCTGGCGGTGGCTCCGGTGCACTTCGAAGCGTGATGCCCTTCCGCTTCAGCAGATCCTGCTGGTCCTCGCTCAAGCTCGGGCCGAGCTGATTGAGCACTTCCAGCGCACGGTTCACCGGCTTTGCCGGCGACCCTGGTGTCACCAGGCGACGCCGGCTTTCTGGGTAGGCTCCCCAGCCTTCTGAGCCTGAGTCCACTGAGTACCCTGACCAGCTGTTGGGTTGGTTCCCGGCACTCTGCACCAGCCTTGCCTGGTTAGCACCAGGCCACGCTTCTCCGCAGTGCCAACAGACCGGGTAGTACGCTTTCTCGCTTTTCCAGCACCACCCCACGCCGCACCACGTGCACTCCGTGTACTTCTTGTTCGGCATCTCTTAGGGAAGCCGGCGAATGGCANCGCAGTGCCAACAGACCGGGTAGTACGCTTTCTCGCTTTTCCAGCACCACCCCACGCCGCACCACGTGCACTCCGTGTACTTCTTGTTCGGCATCTCTTAGGGAAGCCGGCGAATGGCAGAGTATACCTGCTTCAAGCGGTATGTGGGCAGCGAGCGCCACACCTGCGCCAGTACTTCCACCGTTTGGCTTCTTGCCGGCTCCGGCGCGGCAATGAGTTCCTCGTTGAGTGCCTCAACACAGCGTGCCCACCAGTAGAAGTGGCTCTGGGTTGAGCGCTCAAGCTCCGTGGTTGCCACCAGGGCTTTTGCTGCATATCACCAATCCCACTGGATTCACCAGTAAGCTGGTAACACCAGCAAGCGTAAAGCACCTAGTCCCACGGACTGGTAGAGGAAAACCGTGGCTCGCAGAGAGAAGCTAAACCTGGGGTTCCAAAGGCCTCGAGCCTTGTCGAAAAGCAAGTTGAGGGCCCCAGGCTGTTACACTCAAAACTCTCTACGGCCCCGCTACCGGAGGCACTTGAGCCAGAGTCTTGAGCCAGGAGCAAACTTTTCGGTCTAGAGCGTCTGCGACCCGTAGATCGGTTTGTGAGACGCCCCCCTGACTTTCCAGGGGAGAATTCCTAGCTAAAGCCCCTTGGGTTTTCCAGGAGGGAAAAAGTAGCTACAGGGTGGATCCAGCCGAAGCGACCCGGCCTCCTAAGCTACAAGCCCGGACAGGGCTGGCCCTCAGAAAGGGGAAGGCCTCCTCCCAGGGCGGGTGTCCCATCCCTGCACTACTAAGCAGGGGGGCGGTCCCTCTCCTTCACTTGGTTTGAAGGAGGCCTTAAGCCTGTCGTGGTAGTCTTGACACTCCCATAGCAGAGCCTTTTTGAGCTCCTTCAGGGAGCTCTTATTCCTGGCAACTGCTGCCACAAGGAGGTCCTTACTACACGGGATGTAGCTATCACAAAGCCTCCAAAATCCCGACCAGCTTGGGCCTTTCGCCTCTTCTGCACGACACCAGGAACCAACATCAAAGAAACAGACCGGCGGAGTTGCAGAAGAGGGGTCTGTAATGGCCAGGTTTGAAACCCCCACGTCCCTGACCTTGATGCCCTTCAACCGAAGGCTGATGAGGACAACCAGGACATNATACACAAGGAAGCGGTAGGCAGCCCTCGAGTTGGAACCGGCAATCTCGAGCCAATCCTTAGCCAAGGAAACCCTCTCCTGGATGAGCCCCACCGTTTCGGCCTCCTTGCCAAAAGGCGAAGGCGAGTCGTACCACCCCTGACCAGAAAACCTGGGCCGTTAGGAGGGAAACTCCTTTGCAAAGGCCTCCTCCTCACCATGGTCCCATGGTCCGTAAGCTTGAGGACTCGTCCCGGCGGAGGACCTTCGTCCAAGGCGTAGGCAACTCTCCAGTTGCCCTTCCCCAGCATCTCCAAAGAGGATGGGTTCCAGTCCTCATCCACTGGGTGCTTTAACAGCTCTATGGTGGTGCCCAGGAAGTGGTGCGCATCTTTGGGCTTTTTGCGGTTGGGAGTNCTTGGCTCCTCCTTGATGCGGGTGGAGGCTTGCATATACATGCGACGATGCCACGGTGTGATCGTGATCTGGGTGAGCTCTGGCTCATCGTCCGTCTCCTCTGAAGAGGAGGATGAGCTAGCAGGCTCCTCCTTAATCGAGGTTTTTGGCGGCCACCTCCTGGTCCTCAGGTGGGACCTCAGACTCCTCAGCGGGTTTGCTGGTCTCCCGCTTTCTTGAAGAAGCGGCTGAGGCCTCCACCAGCTGGAGCTTCACCCTCGGTCGGGCCTTTGGAGGGGTTGGCGGCTTTCGTGGCCCTTCCTCCTCCTTCTCCTGACCCTTGCCCTGCGATTTTGAGACGGGTTCTTTCCCTGTCCCCTTTCCTCCTTCCTCCTTTCCCTTGGTTGCCCCTTGTTGAGTCCTTTGCTGGGCTCGCACTTGCGGCGGCGCACGGGTTCTGCTCCTGGCCGCCGTCGTCCTGGAAGTCCTGGTTCTCCCCGCTGCCTCGCGGTGAGCTCGTAGCCTCCTGAAGTGGGCTTCCTCCGTGGGGTCCGCTCGTAATGTCGAGGGTGCTTTGCCCTTGCCCTTCTCCTGGGCTTTTCCTTTTTGAAGGTCCTGTTCCTGGCCCTTGTCCTTTCCTTTCTCCTTTCCTTTCTCCTTGCCTTTTGCCCCTTTGTGCTGG
>BGNK01003956.1:282-62789 GCA_003297005.1 Symbiodinium sp. clade A Y106
ATACCAGGCTAGTGCTGTGGACGGAGATCCAGCACCTTGCATACCAAGGTCGAACAGTTCACTGCACACTGAGGCCTTTTTAGCATCGAGAAACAGACCGCGCCTTGGAAATCAGTATATTATAGTATAGAAGCCTCAAAGGAAGTGGTGCATGCTCATGCTCTCTCTTTCTCTCATGTGCCCCCATGATGCCATGGCCCAAGAGATGCCAAGAGGCTGCGGAGTGCGGGCTCGGAGGCTGGACTCCGACTTGGAGCTCGAGAGCCGACGCAGCATGGACCTGGGCGAGCCAGCTGCGCTGAAAAGGAGCTTTCTGAAGAACACATACGGGTAGCATACTACGAAAACCCGGAGATCTTGGTGTGCGCACCAAAGTGCAAGGCACTAGCCAGCGCAGACTCTGCCACATCTTTGGTTTTGAGCGCTTTGGCTCTTTCCCGTGCCAGGTAAGGAAGTTTCATCTTGGGGCAGTTTAGCTATCCAGCCCACAAGCGGCGACTGATAATTAGCCTGAGAATGGCCTGTGCTTTCTACGGCACATTCTGGCAGCTGGACGGAAAAAGTGCCAGTCCACACCTGTGGCTAGTGGGCCTTTTCCTATGGCCTGTGGCCAGCTGCCCTTCCTGGATCTTTCTGCGCGCGTGGCAAGCGCAACTCCACTCTGAGGATCTTTTTCGTTGGAACTACGGCTCAATGTGCCTGGGAGTACACCCGTGTCTAGTGTCTCGTGCTGACTTCCTGCAGCGGAGTCGCAGCTTCTCCAACTCCGCCTCATCGGTCACCGGGACCGGAGGAGGCCTCAGCCGCGATTGCAGGAAGCTCTTTCTCTGCCGCCCCACTACCTCTGAAGAACGTGCCGTTGTCCCATCCGCAGAAGTGAACTACTCAAGCAACGCGTAAGCTCTTCACGTTTGCCGCGCGCTCAGGCTGGCAACTGGCCTTCAAGCTCTTCGTGACTAGGAAGCATGAGGTTGAATCATGGCTTCCGACTTTGAAACAGACACAGGTGAAACAGGCACTTTCTGCATCCCCTGCCCCACTCTTCTCTCACACTGCAAACCAGGCAAAATAAGCGCGGTCGTATGGACTAGGGTTGGTGATCTAACAGGCAATCATTAAATTCTAGTGCCCCGTCAAAAAGTCGTCACCACTGGAACCAGAGTCTGCTCCTAGCTGCAAAAAAATTGGGCACATTTCCCGTGCAGGTGGCAGCAAGGACAGGGTTGGCGGTTGAGGAATGCTAGTGGTTGTGACTGGCTGCAACTCTGGCGCACGGCGAGTTTTACCCGGGGTCTGGAAGGTTGTGGCTTCGGGGAGATGTCTGTGCACCCGGAATTGGTTTCTACGATCAAGCGACGGATGCATTGGCTTCTGCAGCACCACGTCCTTGGCACATTTTTCTTTGCTTACATAATCCGCTACATGACTTCCTGGTTCTGAGACTGATCGCGGCCAAGAGCAGGAGCCTGACCTATAACGTTTTCATCACCAAACGCTCTGCATGCCCTCGCCCCGCCCTTTCCTGACTCGCGGCACTGCGGACGTGGCCATGAGCGACTTGCAGGCTCTGAGGTTACGAAGGGCTGATGGGTTGAGGGTTGGCGGGTGATGGGGCCGACACAGCCGACCGGCTAGTTCTCGTTGTTGCTCATTTTTGTCAACCGTTGACATTCACCTCATATCTGACATATCTGACATTTTCCATGTTGCGCCTGGTTTGCGTCTAGCTTCTGACTCATCAGACGTTTCTGCGCCCATGTTGTGTTTTGACTTGACTCCACGAATCCATGAGTCTACCAGCTTGCTTGGGTTAACATGTTTCAGCTTGGATTAGCCGGAGGAGCCAAGACAGGCCCAGGATACGTACTCGAGGGTGTGTAATCTTGCTGTGCGCACAGGCGGTTCGAACACCCTCGACCTGACATTCTGCACGTGGCAGAAAGATGCCTTTGTTTTTCTTCGACTGTCTCAGCAGCAATCCGCGCAGCATGCAATCAGAAAGCACATGCCACGCTGCTCAGACCTCAGTTCCATCAGAGAGCTACACCTGTAGGGGCAGGCGACAAAACTAATGCAAGCACGCATGAAACCAGTGGTGAAGCCCAGCAGCATCTCCCAGATGATGCCGCCCTCCTTCTAAACAAGCTCACATGCCGCACCATCTCCAACAGCGATTGTTTTGGAGTATGTTTTTCCCACCCGCCCAGCTGACAGAGTCGCACCGCAGGGAATTCGTCCGAAACTAGCCACTGAAAGAATGCAAGTCCTGGGATCTGAAAGGGGTCCCAACGGATACACGCGACCACCAAGTCACAAACATAACGCAATGGAACCCCTTCCGAAACCGAACATTCATTAAGACCAGATCAATCCACGAAGGGCAACTGGTCCTGACCACGATGCGGTCCCCTTTATGTCAGAAAGGCCGCGTAAGTATTCGGTATTCCTAACACAAGGCCTCGCGTTCTCCACTTCACCCCCTGCTCTTCTCCGGTCGCCCCAAAATGCGTGTGGGTGCAATTCGGCTGTCATCCATCTACGGCCGCTCACTTGCGTTTCTTGCTTGCTGTCTTCACCTGTGCCTTTTTGAGCCGGTCGAACTCATCCTTCACGACACCAAGCTCAGCTCACCCTCCACCAGCGAACCGTTTTAGCTCTTGCCGAAGACTCTTGCCATGTTCAACTCCATCAGCGTCATGCCGATTTGTTGATCGGGGTGCTTTCGGCTAGCAACCTTGGCCGCGGTGAGGTCCGCCAAGAAGACCTGTCGCAATCTCTCAGGCGTCGTTGGGTTATGACCAAAGTTCACTGATCGCGCGGCAAAGCTGCAGTTGGGTGAGTGACAAACAACAATATGTTGCCTGGTGCTCCTTTTCCGCTGCATTCCACCAATCTCTATTGACTGTCGCTCCATAAATGGGGCTCTTCCGGAGCTTCTTGTCGTCATCGAAGTGTTCATCAAACACCGTGTCCCATTCTGGGAAAAGCGACGCCAAAAGGCCAGCAACCACGTGAACGCTTTGACATGTGTTTCTTTGCCTCTCGCACGCAGGCAGGAGTAGCGGCTTTGCTTCTTGCACAGAACCGTTGACCTTCTCCACGATTTTTGTGACTGGGAACTTCCATTGACGCGTCTTTTGATCGAAGCTCACCGCATCGCGCACCAGCCGGAAAAACAGCTTGATGCAAATCCTCCACCCAGTTGTAGAGATCTCGAATGGTGTAGGGATCGAAATCCTCTTCGCCCATGTTATCAATATGCGCCCATGGCAGCCACACGTGATATTCTCAATGTTTGGATTCGTGCCGGTTTCGGCGCTCACACTCGGACAAGCCAGGCGAGGCAATTGGTTCGGAGTCTGACAAGTGAAACTGATCTAGAGGGAACAGTCATGATTGTGACAAGCAACAAGCAAATCTGTTAAACGCATAAAGTAACTGTATCTCTGCCGACTGTATCCCGCCCAGGATCCTACTACGAGTATGAAACAGTGTGTGACCAATAGGATCCTGGGGAAGCTTACAACGGCAGATCAGTGTAAGTTTGAGGTGAGGTACAGCTGCTACGAATAACGATAGTCAAGAGCCGGGACGACTCGGGAAGTATGTGATCCACCCATGAGTTCGGCGCAGCTACTCTAGCATAGACCCTATTGGTCTAATGCAGGACGTAGCTATCAAAAGCAATACGTCGACACTACAGCGCTCGGACTATGTGTAGGTGAAAGTCACTATTTACAGGGAGCCAGGCATACCGTCATGCATGTATGCATACAAATTAGTGACCACAAAGGCAATTATGAATTATGAATTATGCATTACCTCGTTCCTGCAGCTTGCATTTTGGTATGGCCCCTGCGGATTTTGGAGGGATTCCAATGGGTTCCATTCAAAATCCACAGAAACTCCTGTATGAGGTCTCAAAGCATACAGCAACCTTTTCAGCTGTGCCAGTGGTCTGGTGTATTGTTGTGAGGGAGCGTGCCGGTTTGAGGGGCAGTGCGGTCGCCATGCATGAATTAAATATACATATGAGCTATGGCCGAAACCCTTTGAACCTTTTGTTCTTGTTTGTTGCGCTATCGCGGCCTGCAGTCGCGGTACTGATGCGAACTATCACGTTTGATCTCCGGCTATTAAATCCTATTTGCTTCAGCCAAAATGGCTACATTTGCTGTATTGGAGTATGTTGCGCAGGCGGCTTGCGAAAAGCAAGGCCTCTATTTATGGAGCACTCCAGTTGTGCATTCTGGTCTCCTCAGAATACCGAAGTGAGGCGAGGCGTCTCAGTGGCGCTGGGCACCTGCATCAACGAAGTCTACTTGAACGCCCACGAATCCACTACTCTGGATGTTTTCGGTGGACATACTCATATTAGACAACATTGCCCCGCTCGGCAATTGGAAACATCAAAATCTTGTCCCCCCCCTGCAGAGGGCAGCTGGGACGCCAGAGCGGGCCGCAGCAGTAGGCTGCCATATTCCAGACGATGGAGCCTGTGTAACTTCGTTCTTCGCAAGCTCAGACCATGTGAAGCTCTTCCCGCGCTCTCTTTCTCTCTCTCTCTCACGTGTGTTGTGGCCCGTCTCGAACTAGATGACCCTCTTCAAATTGTGTCTCGTGAGGCGTATTCAGGACACGAGCTGTTTTTGTATGTCCTCAACAATGTGATTTGTGTTGCCTGATTGTTGTTATTGGGTGGGGTTCTCCTTTATGCTAATGGTCAACTTGATGTTGCGAGAGGATGCTTTGAGGCCTGATAAGGCTCTTTTTGTGTCAGAGAGCTTGGTTTTCATGTGTTTACAGGCTTCTCGCAGGATTGCCCAACTGCTAGTACTTGCAGTAAGACTACGTAGAGACCCTCCTGAACCTCCGTTGTTTGCATCAGACCCCCCAGTCTAGATCCCACCTTGCACGCCTCAACCTCCCCAGCCCCCGACTTCAAAACACCCTGAACCCCCGTAATACTAGTACTAGTACGAGGTATTGCAACTTGTAGTCGTACAAGTACACAAATACTACTATATACTAGGTACTAGTACTAGCACGACTATTTGATACTGAGTGCTGCGAATGGTACCACTCACCCACTGACAACTGCACTCAAATAAGTATGCGTATTCGAACTTATTTATTTACTGATACTCTAGAACAACCGCCGTTTTACTAAGTACTACCTAGCAGACTCTGCCCCCAACACCCACCAGGTCTAGTCAGGGCCTGATTCCATTTGTTTGAGTGGGGGGGACATTTAAAAGACAGTGCGACAAAATTTTGTGCTATATATATATATAATATAAATATTGGACCCTAAATAGTAGGATCCTTATAAGGACTTTTTTGGGGGGAGCTCCCATTTGGAAAGCCGAAGCAGCGGGAGAATGGCGAGCCGGAGTCGGCCTTCAGTGGCTTCCTTGGCTGTGCTGCGTCACTGACGCAGCGAAAGTTGATGCTGACCAAAAGTGCCTGTGCATGGTCTTGTGACATGTGACTTCTGGGTTGCTAGCCAATCCTATGCTGTCCAACCTCTGCAGCGAGTACTGCTTAAGTCGGTTTCGCTGTGCGGCTTAAAGCCTTAAGCCGCGGCGGTGAGACCACTACCAAAAAAGCTCTGCAGAGGCAAGGCTCAAGTAGGTGATCTGCAACCACGAGATGTGCTCCCAGGTGGTCAGGTTGGCAAGCATCAAGAACGTGTGGAAGCAGAGCAAGCAGCTTACCTGCAGCCACTGCCAGCCAAACACAATCCTCCCACTGTGCTTGTGAAGTGAGGACTGGCAGTCCCCATGCTTCAATCTGTTGATTTGCCCAGTGGCCATGAGGAAGAAAACAGCTATGAAGATGAGGCCAACCTCGCTGACCCGAGATTCTGTGCAGTCGGTCAATGAACGTGCCCACGCACACACGCGCCATTCTTGAGGAGAGTCCACACATACACACGCGGAGGCCACTCTTCAGGAGAGCCCTCATGGCCGACACCCAAACGCTTAGAATCCAACCTTTTCGAATGGAAGCGACAAGGAACGAGCAGAACCACGCTGGGTTCCAGCAGGGAAATGCCCTGCACGCCCTCGTAGAAGAAGGCCTTGTAATGAAGCTCGGGCCCATGCATGACGGCAGATTGAAATTGCGTGCAGAAACATATAGTTTCACTGCAATGCTTTGTTCCGGGGATTCGGTCATATCGGACATGTCAGGTGAACATCCGAAGAGGCCTCTGCACGAGCATGAATTCAAACTTGTCCTTTCAACAGTGGATGCATTCATCGTTCTACTGTGGATCAGGACGTGCAGCTATTCGTTCGAGACTCGCAGCGGTCATTTGTGGCGATCAGCTCGACCCAAGACCCCTCCAACACAAAAGTCTCTGCTGCCGAATCAGGCTCGCTTATGGGCGAGCTTGCGTGAGTTGCTTCCCAGCGGCAGCAAGCTCAACACACTGCAACAGGAGATACCAGAAGAAGAGCACGCGGTTGTTTTCACCTGCACCGGGAAGCCGTCTGTCCCAGCTGGAAATCTGACGGAGCATGAGCACCTACGCAGCTCCCAATCCAAGGGCAGTGGTGGTCGTGGGTCCGCACGCATCGGCCACAGTCCTGACTATACGTTGGGAATGGCTTAGACTGTTTCTGAACAAGTGACCTTAGCGGTAAACCATGCAACCTTCCGCAAGATGGCTAAACTCGGCTAAACAACTTCTTTGGCGGAGACCACTCCTATACTACTACCCCAACGATGTCCGCAACACCACGCAAGTACTGCTGCTACGTACTACCATGGCTACTACTACTACTACTACCAGTGCGTGCAGAACTGCTCAGTTCGTCAGTTCTCCCACAGATGTGCTCCCAACTCCCAAATCCGCAGAAGCGTCGGAAATGCAAGGGATGTACAGTGGTATCCAAAACACAACATTTTGAACAGCCACTGCACCATGCTGCCACAGCGTCATGGCAGTGTTTTGTCCGAAGCGGTTGGTGCAACTGGCACCGCTTGCACCAGCGCAGCTGCGTTCCTGGCCGTGGCGCAATTCGCAGGCATACCATTATAGTCAGAACCAAGCCAACCGCTCCAATCGCCTATGGCTTGGAGGCAAAGAGGATGACCAAACAGAATAAACCGAGTGCGATGTGCGAAAGTCTTCACCCAAGGCGCAGACGGCCAAACTTCAACCCGTGTCCCATCTCCTGGCGAGTTGTCTGCCTCCAGATCTTCCGCAGGTCCTCGCCTTTTCAGGATACCCTCCTCGGTGATTGAGCATCATGGGTATGGGTCTACCTTTGGGGACTCCGCCTCATCCCACGCCCAACTGATCACTTGAGGCGGTGCATAATCGAAGCTAAGGGAAGAACGTCGTAGTCGAAGTCCTGCATCTTGGAATGGTGACTGCATCTCAGACACTGCCCTTCAACTGCGAAACAACACTTGCAGCTCCAGAGATGCATTGTCGAGCTGGCTGGAGGACGCAGCGTCGCTGGGAAGGACTTTCATTTCCTGCACCAAACACGAACTGTCTTGTCGACCAGAGCGCCGGTTGTTCTGCAGACCGAGACTCACGTCAAGTCAAGCGAACTTGGCTTGTAGCTCAATGTAAATTCAGGCAAGCATCGCTTTCAAAGCCAGCACCCACAACTTCTGGAAGCCTGAGGTACGGCATTGCTCGGAACACGCTACTTGACTGCTTCTGCTATTTCTGGTTGAACCTTGCTTCTGTCATGATGGCATGCAGTAAAGCAACATCATCGGTTTTCCCTCTTTGGAAGCTCCCTTCCATTCACTCATCGAAACCGCCGCCGCGCAGCATAACAACATGCAGCCTTGCGCACTGCAGCATGTAGTGTGGGCTGGCTGGCCACCCACTTGTAAGAACCCTGGATCGGTCAAGGACGTGCGCAAGTAGCACGCGACCGTCAGCAGCACAAGCAGCCGCAGGAAACGGTACCACAGGCCATCATCTTGCCAAAGTTCTGCCCTGTGCCATGCCACGTCCGTCACGATCAGACCATGCAGCGAAAGTACCAAGACAGGGGATATAACCCGCTCAGAGGTGCAAATCTCGCAGCATGAAGCGCGACTTCCGGATGTGCCGACCATCTTCGAATAAGTCACGGCAAGACCCAACCATGGCTGACGGTCCACTACTGCAGTGGCTGCCTTCGGGTCTGCCTGTGTTCTGCGCTTTTCTTGACTTTGGAATCCGGACTATCTGCAGGCTTGCCTGGGGAGCCCTGGGGACGGTGATGGTCGCAGGCTTTTCCACGACTTCTACTACAACTTCGTACAGCTGAGAATCTGTAACAACAGGTCAACTTTCTCTGATAAGTACGCTATGCTCAACTAGCTAAACTCGCTCGACATGCACCTTGGAGATTAGCTTGATCGGAGTCGTCGGCAACATGGCGCTGTCGAACCGTTGACCGTACTTTTGGGACAACGATTAAACCTTTTGTTGAACACTTGGCTGACTGCCTCGTTCTTACCAGAACCCACAAAGCCAAACATGGCCTGAAATTCCTGCACTCACATGTCACCTTGATGCTCGGAGCGGGTGCATTCGTTGTTTCATGACTTCAAGCAGCAAAAGTACGCACGGTGCGCGTGCAATGCCCACGTCGTAGAAAGTCACTGCAAAATGAGGCTTTCCGAACGAAAGTGTTCTTTGAGGCCAGGCCCTGAATAGCCCCAACCAAACACCTAGAATCTAGAATCGACCTATCTGCTTCAAGGGCAATCAGGCGCCGCATCGGCAGACGTGGAACCTGTAAAAATTAATCAATCTTCGTCGTTGCTGAACTCATCCGGGCTTACAGCTATCTCGGGACGGGATGGAAGGCCGTGGAATTTCTGAGCGAACCACACAGAACCGCATTCAAATCAGACAGTAGGACACCTGATTAAAAGGGGTCCTTCATAGCCTGGCCGTGTGCTTGCAAATAAGACGCGTCCAGCCGCAAGCTACCTGTCTCCAGCCACCTGGCACGTCCTGTCTGCAGCCAACTACCCACAGCCATCCACCATGTGCTTCCACCATCCTCCAACCTGTCGCCCCTCCACCAGCCACCCGTTTCCAGAACTTGCCGGGTTGCTTGGTCCGGATGGAGTGCTCAGGGTGGGCTTTGTTTGTTCTGCTGACAATCTTCTCATATGGAAACGTCGATTTCGGTTGGGACGCCCTAAAATCTCGAGCTGAGGTATTGTCCGGGCCCCTCGGGCCCCACGTCTCGCTGAATCGGAACCGAACCGAGAAAGAACGGTGTACCAAGAGAGTAGTGAACCGAATTCATCCTACAATGCTCGTGTTGACAGTGCATGAAGTCGTTATATGGCATGGCTTGATTCTGTAACCCTGCTGCCAATGCTGCACTGTCAATGTAGTTCAAACCTTGCTGTTGCCCACTGGCGAAACTCATAAACTATGGCAACAGACTCGTCCGTTTTTCCTGGCAATGTTATGAGGCTTCGTCCGCATCCGCAGCTGCCTCAGATTCTTCGTTGGTGAGCTGGTTTCCGGCTGCCGTTTTCAGATGTCGCAAGGATTCAACTCGGAACTCAGCTGTGCTCAATGCCTGCGAAAGCAAGCGTGCCGGGCAGAACGATGCATCTGCTCTGAGCCAGTGGCATGGAGCTGAATCGTGGCCGTTTGCTCCCTCGGACATTCAGGCAACATGACCAGTCATTGCGAGAGAGACCCCAAAACGGCAATTTGCCTCCGGCCCGAAAACTCCTGCGAAAGCCCTGTTCCATACTCTGCACCAGCGTCAGCGAGAGCTGAGAGGCGCCTGGCTTTTTGAAGCTTTGCCTGCGCACTTAAAAGGAACCCCAGGCTGAAAACCTCGCTACATGTCGGCAATGCACGCATCTCCCTGGGTTCGGCATAGGCAGGAGCACATGTTGCCCTTGCTTCAGGTGCCAGTTAAGGCCAAAGCCTGTGCAGTCGAGTGAAACACCACATGCTAATGGGTCTGACCGAAGGGAGACTGGCTTAGCAACCGAAAATGCCTAGACAAAACCTGCTGCAGCATGTCGGCTGCACAGTGCCTCGACAAGCTCTGGAGACAGCTTCGCAGCTGCCTGTGACGATGCTTTACGACAGCATGCAAAGGACGGCGTGCTTCTCAAAGCGGCAGTGTCCCACCCTGTGCCCTTGTTCCGTATTGCAGCCCGACCTCGTTCTTCCAATCCCAGCCAACCTCGGAATAGTGAAGTCGCTCCACCATTGAAGCAGCACACTTGCCAGTCGGGGAGCCCGTAAGGCTGTGATTTTCTGCGCAGCTTTCGGACAATGCTCTTCAGCGTGGAGGGGCCCTACAGCTCCCCCTTCGTACTTACACCGCTACACCATCTGAAGACTCAGTGCCCAGCCCTCCCCTCGCCGCTGAAACGAACTAAATCTTCCCCTGCTAGACTCCCCTCAGTTGCCATTCGTGACCTTCGCGGTGCTTGCAACAACATCTTGCAACCTGCATGCTTCTTCAAGCCGGCTGGCAACAGGCTCGGCACGACTCCTGCTAAACGGTACGAAACTATTCTTGGAGATCCGTACAAAAAAGTAACAAACTAAACAAGCACCCAATAGCCTTTTAGAGCCTCGGCTTATCCCTGCCGCCATGTCTTTCTGGCTAACAGCTTAACAGTCAAGAGAAGATCTCTGACGCTGCGTTGCTCGTCAAGCCACCATCGGCCCGCACGGCCGACCCAGGAGTTTTGTGCTGCGCTCCGCCTGCTTCTTCTTACTATTAGTAGTTATTATTATTGCTATGATTATTACTAATTACTAAATTATCTGCAGCGTTCAAAGGTTTGCGATTCTCACGCTTTCACAGGGCAGGTACGGCTTCAGGCGACAAGTCTCCGATGACATGTGGTTGCTCCTGCTCAACTTCATCCCGTTAAGCGATCAAAGGCTCAATTAATGGAGCCATGAAAGATCCAAGGACATTATGTCAAAGGTTTTGACTGCCTCCACCATCACCACCCGTTCTCAAAGCAGCGTTCGAAACACCAGGACTACAGGCAACAAGTGTTTCAGAGTAGCGGTCGCGGAGGGCTGCAGTTTACCCACTAGTGACATTGGACAAGTACCCACACCACGGCTGTTTCAAAAGAGCTTGAGTTCACCACGAGCTTCGGTGTGCTATTCAGCTGCATGCAGGCGAATCTGCAAGCAAACGAAGTCGCACAGGCGATGAAAAGGTTTTGGATTTGGGCACCCCGTGTCCCGTTCGCTTGGTCCGTAAATTAAACGAGCCGAAGTACTGGTTTTGCAGACCTTCTTGCTAAATGGGGGGTGATAGATACATTGCCACACACCTTGCTGTTGAAAATGACGGATATCCCTGTTCAGGTTTCTTCTTCGAGTCAGTATTCCAGGCAGCTAATCCTACACCCCGACAGCCCCAAACTGACCCTGCTGGAGACATGTCTTGATAGCTGCACACAGCTACAGTACTCCGCTGATGGGCTTTGGTGTGCAAGTTGACCGAGCGGGCAGGTCAAGCATCCGTGTGAAGTTGAGGAGAATCTGACGATATGACCAGAAGCCGCGAAAGTAACTCACTCCCAACACCTTCCAGGGATCGGCGCTGCCTTGCGGGCGGAAAGGAGCGCATTTCGAATCGCCTGGAGGACATCTGTTCTAACCCATCCTCCGTCTCCCTCCTACAATACCGACAAGGGAATCTTTCTCTGCTAGTGCGTGGCGTTTGCACCTCGTTCTCGTACGCAGGCATGGCAGTGGTGTAGAGCTCTTCCTGTTGCGGACGCCGCTTTGCACACATGCCCCCCGCCCTCTGCCATAATGAACATGCCAGGCAGCATGAAATCGTCAAAGCAGCAACAGCTGCTCACTCAACATCCGGCAGCAGCCCTTGTAATCCATGGGCTCCTCCTGCCCGTAGAACAGGTCCATCAAACTGACCTCGCAAGCTGGACAACGATTGCAGGTTCAAAGTTCGGTCAGAATTACGTCCACTTGTTGTCGGCTCCATTCGTGAGAACATATGCATATGGCACTTCCAACACAATGGTATCGAGCAGCTTTGCTAGTTCCTGGCCCCTGCGAATGCTGCCACGAGTCAGGCCAAACATCAGCAGCCGTTAGCAGAACAAGATCATACGCGGCCTTTCCACTTCGGCAAGATTCGCCTTCGCATTTCCTCAGCTGTGGCCGGTCAAGGAGCTTGCATTCCTTCAACGGCGGATGGCTGACTAGGTGCCATGCTTCTAGACGGGCGGACAACGATCGGAAGAGAGTAGCCAGTCATCACAGAGCTGTGCACAGACACATGCGGTGTGACCAGATGCTGAACCGAGCTTCCCTGGAGCAGCGCCGCCCGCGTCGGTGAAATGCCCAAACTGCCGCATCCTGCTGGTTGAGTATTGAACGGTGTGATGCACCTCTCGTCCGTGCTTGGCTTCACGGTCACGCTTCTCACTCCACTCTGCAAAGACATTTCTGTTGCAAGCTTCGAAGCTGAGTAGATGTCTTCTCCCTCCCAAGTTAGAGCATGCCGCATGCGGTGCTGGAGCTAAGGCGGAGTCCATGTGCCGCTGGGATCAAGGCCAGTCCCCCCAGCGGTATCAGACTCACCTTGCAGTGAGTCAACCGAGCGCCCACGGAGCAACTACCTCTCACACATTATGTTGATAAAGAAACACTCCACCGGGTGCGTGCTACAGGACAGCGGTAAAGAAACAGCATCTGAAGTTGGGTACAGTATCAGCAGGTGGGCTGCTGCGAACTGCCCTTACACGAAGTCCAGTTGCGAACAAAACGGTTCTGGCCAAGAAATGTGGGAGTGTAGCGTCACCGGGAGACGTTCTTCAGCAATCCCTTAAAGTAAATTGCCAAAGACAAGCGCAGGACTCTTGCTCCAGCACGGCTTTTTGCTTGTCCCTGCCTCTCTGTTCGAACGTCTTCGGCTTGGGCACAGGAAATACAACATGGCTGCTGCACCTTGTCAGCCTAGGAGCCGCAAAGCTTCTTGCAGACACTTGCGTGCCGTTGCGACGTCCCTGAAATCCAAAGCCGAGGAGGCCAGTTCCAACTGTTCTCGGGCCTTGTCACGCACTGGACCTGTGCCCTGTGGTGCGAAGCCTGCTGGCATGGGACTCTGGCTGACGGGTGGGCAAGGGGCCGCCGGGACCGCCGGGCTTGCTGCGTAGGCAGCTGAAGGTCCAGCCACGGCGGTCTCGGATTCCCCTAGCGACCCTGCCGCAGGGTCACTAGGATACGAGGGGATCCCCTGCTTCAGTCCTTCCCTAATTTGAACAACCCTGAATCTGGCATAGCGGGCCTTTTCAGCCAAGTCAGGAGGGAGCTCGCCATCATGAAATTGAGCACACACATCCAGGAAAAGAGCTGCTGCATAGAGCTTGGAAACCGCTGCTGCTTGACCGGTCTTGTCCCGTGCAGATCTGTCAGAAGCATCTGCAGCGTCGAACACCCGCAAGGCAAAGGACTCCACTGTACCTTGTCCATCGCTGCCTGAAATGCTTAAGGACTTCTTGATGTCTTCGGCTTTTTGCAGCTCTGCAAGCAACAAGTTCTTCTCCTCCCCGGAGGCTTCACCTTTCTGGTGTGCACGCATCAACTGTTCGATGGCATGCAAGCGGCAATAGTATGCAACGGCCGGTTCATGCTCAGCGAGCTCCTCAGCTCTCTGAAAGTACGGCCGGCACTTTGCAAGCAGCGACATGGCTCGGGAAGTGGCCTTCTCCAAAAGCTTCGTGAATGACATGGGCATATTGTGACGAATGAGCCTCCGACAACTTAGGGGAGTGGTGTCTGCCCTGCACCGCTCCTTTTAGGGATTTGCCTACGAAAGCTGCAGCACAACAACTTCACCGAAGACGAAGAAAGCTCTCTGTTGAAAGAAGCAGGAAGACATCAGAAAGGCCGAGCAGCCGTTTAGGAAGTGGTAGATGACGATATTCTCCAAATCACCAGTCCTATGGAAGTGCGGAGCCGTGCTGGAGCTGAGACGCTGAACCATTCATGCACTCGCAGTGCGACTCCATTTTGCCTGTTGATCCTGAAACCAATCTCTTAGTGAAGCAGACCTCGCAAACAATTCACTCTCCGCTGGTGCCAAGATGCCATCCATTCCCTTCAAAGGTGTCGGGGGTCACGAACTGATTGATTGGATCAAGAGTGTCCTTGGCTCCAGGATGCGAGCATGTGCACTGAAGTTCTCACGAGGACCGTCGACCCCACTCGGCTGATGCGATGCTGTGTTTGTTGGGGGCTTGGTCGGGTTGTCTCAAGTGGCATCGCAGTATGGCTCTGAGGCCATGACCCATGCCGGAATCTGCGGCAAGTCGAGGTCGTCCTGCTTCTGTGCTTTGGAAACCCTGCCGAGCTTGTTGACTGTCATGATAGCATGCTACAACAACAGTCTCGAAGCATTTGCGCAAGTTGTGCTCGGTAAGTCAACATGTGAGACTTCAACTTCCATGGGGTGGATAGTGTACGGATGCCGAATCCTTTGAGACCCGCTCAGTGTAGTTGAGGAACGCACTAAAGGTCCTTGGGTGCAGGGCAGTGCAGGGCGCTTCTGACCGTGAGGATGGTGACTCACTTGTAGACGGCTAACCCGGCTAACCCTACGAGCCCCGTCCCAAAACAACCCAGCTGAGACTTAAGACTACATGGTTCACAAGTTCTGCAAAACCTTTCATCTCGTGTGTACGGATCTAGCCTAATTATGCTCAAACCGTCACAAGTGAGACAAGATCTGATTGAGATTGTTCAGTGATCTTGATCCAAAGTGTCGTGTGGACAGGCGGACTCTACTACGTAATGTGATGTCGGCACCACGCTTCTATTCAGAGGGGCCGGCTCCAGAATCCCATCGACTGCATCCGAGCGTCTTCTGATCGTGCTCATAGGGATGATGGTACATCCAAACCTGGTGCCAGTGTTGGAGAAGTAGCTGTGGACATCTGTCTCTCGACACCTCAATGTTGCTAGGAAGACCTTTTAACGGACACCTAACTTGAAAGCGGCACATTCGCCTTTGCCGATCTCGACCAGACTGGCCCCTAGTGCGATCTGGCTCAGCAGGCATTGCCATAAGCTGTAGCAGTTGCCAACTGCTGGTTCAGTGTAGAGCAGGTCCAAGACTTGTAGATTGCATGTAGTTGGCCAACGTAGCAACCCTTCATTGCTGGGGCCCTTGCGAGGACGGATAACAGCCAGTCCACAACAACACGCGTGGACCGGAAATAAACCTTGCATCTTGCACCGATCTTGCCCTACCTTCTTGTATATTTACTTGGTAGATGACTTCCGCAGTACGCAGACGAGATGTAAAAATGGCTGGGGCCAGGGCGATGCCGTTGCAAATGCAGTCTGCCTTTCCCAGAGGGCTTTGAAACCAGCGGAAGAGGGTCTTCGTCAAAGATTCGTGTAATTGCTTGTGAGCGCAGCCGGCAGAATGCAGTCGTGACACTTCCTTAATTGTGCACAGCTGGAGAGGATGCCGCGGCCTCGAATGAACCTGAGACCAAAAGGTCGTATGGCCCGCGCCTTACAGTTACATCCGGTGGAAAGCGCAATCAACAGGGGCAGTTCTGGCTAGCTGCGGATCTTGGTAAGTGCTGCGTGCCAAAATGATCACTCGCGTTCGGCTTAGGCTCCCGACTCTGCATGTTCCAAAAGCGCTGGTGTTGGGTCGACCATAAGGAAAACGTCCAAGTCGATCCACCTCACGGAAAATTCACACCCGGACAAAATCCCCTTGGGAGCTCCCTTCCTGTTGCGTGCCACTCTGTGCATGAAGGTCACTACTAGTCGTCCTAAAGGCCAAGAGATGCGGAGCTGGCCGAGACAAAGCATGCCAGCAGCACACGGTGTCCAGCCCCAGGTGTGCACACATCAACGGTAGAGTGAACTTGTTCATGATTGAAGGGGTTCCTGTGCAACCATGTGGCGCATAGTGGCAAGCGATTCGGATCATGTGACCGCAGGAACACACGGACAGAGATTTCGTCAACACAAGTACCATCAACAGATCTTCGGACAGTAGTCTCAACAACACACCGCCCTAGTCCCCTCTGACAAGTAAGGGAGATCCTCGGATGCATCTTTGGCCATTCTCCACCAGGCACCTGGCAGCAAGATCTTATCATTCTCAGCCTCGGTCATGCTTGGAAATGGCAGCGGGACTTCCGGTTCGATCAGGACGAAGACTCGCACAGATGCGAGTTCAAGCAGCGATGCAGTCTTCCAGAGAGGAGACAGATTTGTGTCGGTGTCGCTGCAGGACTTGGTGCCCAGCAGCTCAAAAGCTTCCTGGTCTAACCTTGATATTCGCGCACCCACGACTACACCAAGACAAACACTGCTTGCATGTACCGAAGTCAGCACGGCATCTGTATTTCACCATCTCTCTAGCCGATTCCTTCACAAAACTTCATGGTTATGCTGAAACAAGGCGGACCGCTCCAAGAGTGAAGACACCGTTGCATGACTGAGCATCTGGCGTAAAAATGAGCAGGCGCTCACCCACGAGCCCCACTGATCGAGCGCGAGCACAAAAGCGACGCATGTACCTGCAGTTCAACGGGAGGAAACGAAGCAGGCATGATGACGACTGATGTCTGAAGCTTGCCGCACAGAGAAGGAACAGTGCTAGCTTTGCCTGCTCCCTGGCTCAGCTTGTCGGCTTCAAGTTGGACCGGAATTGTTGCGGACTGAAGGTCAGTGAACAGGCTACACTCTCAATGCTTGCAGAGCCACCCAGTGTCGACGAAAGAGGAGATCCCACGATGGAACCAATTTCAAATCTACGTGTGGCAAACACAGCGATCAAGACTTTACATCGCCTGTTGAACTTTGCCCCGTAGATCATTGTGATGTACACAAGGTTGGGCGCCTGCTTCCAGAGAGTGGCTGGCTGAAAAGCGGCAGCAGCACAGGTACAAGGGATGTTTGAATGCAGAAGACCCAGCAGCGCAAGTGGTGGCTCCGACCGAACTATGCGTATCAGTTTTTGTTAGTCCTAGACTATCCTAGAGTCCTCTTTCTTGCATGTCTTCCGACCTTCCAAACACCTTCCTACGCCACCGGCCTCTTCCCATGCAGGCCCCAGCTTTGGGAGCACAGCTGCAAGGTCGCGGAAGCCTTAGTTTTCCAGAATCAGAACCCGGCGTTTCTCATCGTAGCTGGTGGTCCTAATCGGCGGTCTTGTTGTCTCTGAAAGTCTCTGAATGCATCCGGGCGTCTTTGAGAGCTTTCCTGTCAGTTTCTTAGGGGCTGCCAACAGGCATCAGCCGTCACGACTCCAGCTAGGCAAAGCATGTAGCAAAGCACTATAACCTAACTACCTGAATTTTCTTCAAGGCTGAAGCAGTCGCAGTTTATGCCAGCCTTGTGTAAAGATCCTAGCCAGGTGCCCATTGCCGCAACGAATGTCGTCGACCTCCGAAACGAAATTTGCATGAAACCGCAATGGCTAGCTGCTTTCTTGTCGGCTGTGATCTCGGCATGTCGAGGCCCGGGCTGACTCAAGATCAGTGGTGATAGATTGCCGGACAGCTCGTCCTGTCAGCCAAAATGTACAATGCTACATTGCGGTAAAGACCCGACTGGCCCCAAAAGCGCGGGGAAGTGTCCAAGCCTCAGTGAAGTCGAGGAAGTACTGATGTCTGGCAGTCGTGGCCTGGGCATTGGCCGAATTTGTCTGGGTACTGCAGCCAAGGATCGTCCAAGTGTCACACACACACACACACGCACACCCACGCACACACACACACCCGCACGCACACACACACACACACGCACACGCACACGCACACGCACACGCACACACACGCGCGCGCGCGCGCGCGCATCTACCACATCAGCTGTTGCAGTCTTGCAGGCGGAAGTTGGGTGATCGAATCTAAGTACCTGGGAAGCCAGCAAGAAAGTTGAGCAGCGTCGCCAGAGGCCAACGGCCTGAACTTCCGACGAAGTGCGAAGAAGCTTGTGGCACATTCAAGGGGAGCTGAGCCAGTCCGCGACTCGGGGGCCAGGGTCGAACCGTCAGTAAGGTAGAGAGTAACAGGTCAGTTCCCTGGCTTTCATCT
Source organism: Symbiodinium sp. clade A Y106 (assembly GCA_003297005.1). NCBI lineage: Eukaryota > Dinophyceae > Suessiales > Symbiodiniaceae > Symbiodinium > Symbiodinium sp. clade A. Next base: position 18,352 of record BGNK01003956.1, read on the forward strand.
TCCGCTCGCCACGGCATCACCCGAAAACCTAGCAGAGATGCAATCAGCTGCAGCCAAGGTGCTGTGAGCCAGTAAGTCTAGCATGTGCGGCCTCAGCCAACTGCAAGGCATGAGGGAGGCGCAACGGCAGATGCATCAGGCGGCATGCGCATAGATACTGTAAGCCTCACTTCAACCACTGGGTGCCTAGCGAAGACTTCAGAAAACGTTCGGCCTTGTCGATGCGTTCAGCACTCACAGAGATTGGAGTAATCTACGTCTCGCAGGCAGGCCGGCACAGCGCTCAATTACGCCATGCATGTTAGAGAGATCTAGTGAAGTGAGCCGAAATCTCACCATTGTCGTGTCACTGTCCGCCTTGCCGGCAAAACTGTCGAAGCAGCTGCTTTCCGTTGTAGCACACGTGATGGCCTGACAGGCGCATTTCTGGATGGCCTGCCTGAACAGAGGTTTACATGTTCCGTGTGTCTGTAAGGTGCAGATAAACAGAGAGAATGCTAGAGGATCCACAAACAGAATAGCACTAGCAGCACTAGTATACGGAAACGTCGGCATGTACAGTATACACATGCAGGCGTGTGTTTGTGCGTGTGTGTGTGTGTGTGTCTCAACGGCTTTAATAAGGATTTGCACATGCAGAAGTCCCTTTCCGCCTACTGCACCTGGCCAGGCGGCGGGCCTTGATGAGCATTGTCGTAATGAAACCCAACGGGCACTCCTTGTAGAGCTCCTTGCAGGATTGGTGACTTCGAGGGCAGAGCTCAAAAAAACTCCTGAGCCAGCTATTGCTGACCGATGTCTTGCAGCCTAATGTCCTGCCTGCGGAATTTGCGTCATCTGCCAGGACATGACGTAGCGGATGGTAGCATTGTACCTGAGCTCTCAGGTGTCTCGGCGCGTCAGACCACTGCGGACATGGGCCCCCGCCAGTCTTTCACAGCATCTGGGCGGAAAGCATCAAGGTAACCATGCCAGTTCAGAGCCTTGGAGAACACAAGCGATTGCGAAGGAACACCCTTCGCATCTCGGGGCTGCTGCCGGCTCCTCAAGATGCTCGCAGTTTATCACCGTGTCATTGGTGAGATCCGGACTGCCTAACACAAGTTTGAGGGCCCCCGGCTGTCAGCTTCAAAAAGACTCAGAAGGCAACTTTTGCTGCGTTCTGGAACCAAGAGCAGGAGACTGTGCAGACTGCACATTACAACATTCGCACACGAGGGGGCTTGCACTAATCGCACATCTTCCACGGCCTAGCGCAGGAGCATACCATCGCAATCGCCTCGACCTTGATCCACAAACTCGGACCGTCGCAGTGCAGGCCAGCATAAGGATGCCGTACGGAAATGTGGCCAGCTAACCGCTGTGTGTGGCTCAGTGTACCGTGAGAATGACTGGGGATCAAACAGAAAAGAGTTTATTTAACTTATCACAAGGGCGAACCTGCGACACGTCGCAAAGTTCAAAAGCTGACGACTCTGCGTGGCAAGTATCAAGGAAGCTTGGAGCTCGACGTGAGCAGGGCAAACAACGGCCAACGGGATCCTGCAAACAAAAACGATGGCCACTGCAACATGACGAAATGACGACACCTCTTGCCTAAGACCCTCAAAACGGCCACATGGTCCGATGAGCACACGAAGCGGCAGCGCACGCAGCTTCAGACCTTGGACGGAAGGGTCACGGTCATTGCTGCGTCGCAGTTGATGTCTGCGGCATTCTGAATTGCTGGCCGAGCCCTTGACAATGGATGCCTGGAGCACAGGCAGCCCTGAGGCACAAACTAGCATAGTCCCGGTACCCGGCAGCGTGGTCGCGGTCACCCCTGCTCCTGATTTGAAAAGCATTCCGAAGTAAGGCTGAGGGCCACATACTGCCAGAATATCAACCACAGCATGAAAGGACTGTCGACCACGGAACAACCAGCATTTGTTTGCGAAGTGTCGCATTAACACATGCCCGTAGCACAACGACAGGGAAAAGAGCGACAGCTCAGCGTTCAGCACGCCAATCCTCAGCGGGGCTTGGTAACATTGCACACACTGCTCACGACATGCACTGCACAGTAGTAAGCATGCCATTCAAGGGATACGTAATATGTCTCCAGTCTGCCGGCATTTTTTCAGCGTGTGCCTCCTGGATCAAGCTCTTGGGTCTGACATCATCTAACACGGCGGTCCCGGAAAGCCCAGAAGGAGCGCGCATGAAAGTGCGGCTGCTCGATGCTGGGACCGGCACAGCGCACTCTATTGCGGTGAAGCCGGTAAACCCTAGAAGCCCCGTTGAGAACGCTGGCCCTGAGACCTGCCAGTCATGGATGTGAAACGAATGTGCCGACATGCGCCGGCACTGCGATTTGCTTCCACTGGCTTGTGTCCAGCACAGAGTGAGCGGCTACGACGATCGACAAAGACTTCGTGGTTAAGCAGAGCTAGCTGTAACATCTACCACCTGCTACTGAACAGCGAGACAGCGAGCACCGCTAGTTCTTCGTAGCCGACCAAGCCCTCGTTGAACTAACTAACCTGTAAAGCACATGAAAACTGCCACAGCGCCGCCTCATGCAACCTTGTGTTCTTTCCCACGGCAGCGCTGGATCAATGCGTGTACCCTTGGCTGCTTGAGGTCTCTGTTATCTTGGCATAGCTCCAGCCGATTGGGTCAACTCTGGCGCTCGAGAGAGCAACGAAGCCTGGACATTGAAGCAGGACACGATGGGACTCACGAGAGATTCCTGAAAATGAATGCATCATGGCGCCCAAGGCCGCACAGCGCACCAACCACGGAACGCAGCACGAAGCGAGTGGCCTGCTGAGCCTCAAGATGCTGTCTCCACCACTACACTTCCACCAGAAAAGTGCATGTGTATATATACATATATATATATATATGCATATACAGATATGTAGATATGCAAGTGTATATGCATGTATGTGTGTATGCGTATAGGGCCCGAGTGACCCAGCAGTGGGTATCTTGAGGGCCTCAGTACCGCACGCAATGGCCGCATAGCGGGAGGCGGTACGCCAGTTTGCAGCTGCCTGGGCAGCTGCGGGGGGGCAACAGCCAAACCTACAACTTCGATTCCATGCTGGTGGCAACTACGCCAACACTCTTCTGAACACCAGCTTCGAGTTCCCGGCTCACATCCGCCACGCCTACAGCAAGAACCTGTTCGAGAATTTGGATGACGAACATGTGATGCTCGGAGTGGCCGCGATCGATCACCAGGGGCACCTGAAGGACACCATTCCCACAGGACACGAGCACTTGGCCGTCGTCCGGGTCTTCTCGACGGAGGAAGAGCTGCTGCTGCTGATGGATAGCGTCCCGAAGTGGGATAAGGCCGGTGCCATTNGCCATTCCGTGCACCACGAAATCGAACATGAGCGAGATCGACTTCATCTTGGTTTACAGCAAGGACCTGGAAACCGATGCCAAAGCCAAAAGCATGGTGTGTGCCATTGAAGATGCTTTTCACAATGATGCTTTCGGCTGGATGAGCTGCTTTCCCAACATGAAGAACATGTCGGCCAAGCTGAATCCGGAGCAAGACGTCTTTGACAACCGTGGCTACACCACGAACAAGCACTGGGTCTCCGGCTCCAATGCCGTCTTCTCGAAAATTATGATGGCTATGATGGAGCGAGAGTTCAACGACACATACGACATCTTCTTCCTGATGGAGATGACGCCGTCCCCATCAAGGACCACTGGCTCGACCAGTTCGAGATGGAGGCCAATGAGATGGCGGACAATGGCATGGCCNCGCCGTCCCCATCAAGGACCACTGGCTCGACCAGTTCGAGATGGAGGCCAATGAGATGGCGGACAATGGCATGGCCATCCGCGGGAGCCAGCGGTGTACGCTGCATTCCACAGCATGGACGGCGTCAGCATGATGGAAGGGATGGCCTTCGATGTCGCATTCGCCATGATTACCATGGATGCGATGTCAGGGCACACTAGCAGATGAGCCATTTCAGGGTTAGTCTGCCTTTTTCAGTGGTTCGGCACGCGTGTATGTGCAAACACTGACACTGCGCATGGATGCGTGCTTGAACGGGCACCGCGACTTTTGAATTCAGCTGTGCGGGGCGTAGCTTGAAGTTGGCCTCTCCCGGCCCCTGGAGGGATATGCTCAAGCTAGATGTAGTTTCCCGTGCTGCGGAAGCCAATCGCCACGGCACTTATATTTGCCACACCGCGCTAAATAGCCCAATGTCCTAGCTTGCATGTTGCCTGCGGGACAGCACTATGCTTTGCGTGTTCCCCTTTTCCCATCGTTTTACGAGGCAGCGCGGAGTCACAATGACCACGCGCGAAGTAGTTAGTTTGGTTTTGTGGCAGGATGTGGCTTAACCGCTTACGGTTTTTACGTGCTGTTGTGCAGCTGGCCGGGTCTATAGCGGTTTGTCTTCCCTGCCTTAACCCTGACGTGCCAGATTTCTGCTCAGCTTGTGTCTAACATCGGCTAGTGCATACTGGCAGTCAGAGGTTTCGTGTGCATTTTAATTACGCTGCGTACTCCTCTGACAGCACTCAAATGCAAATTTGTATGCGATTGTATGCGTATCAATAGTGTTTGCGTCGCAAACTACATCGATGTGCATGTCGGCACTTTCAGGAGAAAGCACATACAGGCTGGGGCTGTCCAAAGCTGAGGACAGGCGACAAATGGCTCCGTGATCATGTTCTTGGAATAGTCATTCTCCCCGTTCCTGACAACGCATTTTGAGGAGGATTGCGACCTGAAGACAGGTGCATGTCGTTGACACTTTTCATGGGCGTGGCCTGTGTCGCTCGCGCCACTGCTTGTCGAATAAGAGGTCTGCCGCCCTGTCAACGAAGGGCGCGATGTGTCTAGTTCATGGAGCATCACAAGCTCTCACTCTCCGTGAAAGAGGTGCAGTTCACTATTCTATCTTTTCCCCAAGTGATGCGTATTAATCACAACTAGACTCACTAGACGACAACGGTCATGAATTACACAGCTCGTTGCCTGCTGCTGCTGGGCCCATCTTACAGTCCATGTGGCTTTACCCTTCGAGACAGCTGGTCCAGAAACACACTATAGCTGAAACCGCTATAACATCGCAGTGCCAGTGCATCTGCACGATGTGTATCAGTTGATCTTTTTCTCCAGCGAGATAGGCCACAAATGAGTCTCAAGCTCTTGCTTTCAGGAGCTCGTGCCCTCACCACCTATCTCCGACTCCATGAGCCTGCTCTGGGCCTTCCCAGATCAACGTGTATCCAGATCAACAGACCTCTACTTATCTATGGCAGCGTGTGACGATATAGAATGCATGTGGGCAAGACCAACAAGGTGGCTTAGACCCTGGCTTCGATAACAGAAATGTCACCACGTTTGTGGGGAAGTCACGTCCCCCTCTAAGCTAAGAAACGTCCTGTCACATGTCTGCGCAGCAAGTCGCACCAAGTGTCAGGCAGCCAAAATTCTGAAGCGCTGGAGCACACCCAGTGCCATAAAGCTGTTCGAACAAAAGACCGCCGATGGAGTATGTCCTGGAAGCCGGGTGATTACAGATGAGCCCATTAACTTCTTGGCTGATCTTGCCGTTTCTCTTCGACAGCTTGTGGTGCAGAGGGTCTGAAACCTCCAGCTCCTCTAGAAGCAAAACCAGTGGCGCTGGCTGCAGCAAGAAGGAGCCACTTTTCGACAGCCTCAACGTTTTCCTCGCTGCATCCCTGGGCGCCCCTCACACAAGCGCAGTGCGCATGCTCAGGCATAAGGTGTGCAAAGGCCTTTCCCCTTCCTTGGTTGGAGCATCATGCCTCTCAAAATCTATGTGGCTGAACTGCGGCTGAACCTTGAACAAACCCTGCACCTCAAGATCGTGATGCAAAACGAGTCTGACAGCTTCAGGTCCGGCGTGTATCCAGCTCGAACTGCTGTCACGCGTCCCTTCCGCTGTGGAGGCCACGACTAGACCAACGATCAGACCGTAGAGCCCCAGAGCCTGTGCAAGCAGCAGGCATTCAGAGCCATCGCTTCTGCACGCGACGCTTGGTTGGCCCTCCCTTGGAAAGCTGATCAGCGACTCCCGTAGGCATGCGAGCAACTTGCCTTAAGTGTTTACATGGGTTCGGCATTGTAAAATGTGCTGCTGCTGCTTCAACCGTAGCTTGGGCTTCAACGGGGTGACGGGAAGTCGCAGAACCCCCGCTCTAAGTAACGAGCCAGCCCTGGCGACGCTAGCCCGCTGGCGCCTCTGCGAAGATAAGAATCAAGATCATGCCAACCTGTGACAGCTATACGAAGCGAGAGTCTCTCCTCTGACCTACTTGCTGACTTATGCACCCACATGCGCACCAAGCACAAAAGAACACCTTGAGACACCCAAGTCGAAGTGTGACTTGCAAGATGCTAGCTGGACGCCAGTGAACTTCATGCAATTCGGTTGAAGGTTGAAACATACTCGCGGGCGTGGCAAAACAAAGCCAGCAGGGCTAAGGGTTCTGTGCGGAGCCACAACGAAATCCCAAGGATCTTCAACCAATCCTGAGCCGAGACACGAAGAGACGTGGCTGCTGAGCATTGGCCCGGACTCCAGCATCGCCCACAATGCCGATTGCGAGACCCGCAGCCAGGGAGCTCATGCCAACGGTAAGTCCTGGGAAATAGGCTCTGTCAGCTCTGTACAAGCTTGAAAAGCCACAAACAAAGGACTGAGCCTACGCAGATGATGGAACCTGCTCCCAAGTGCGCGTAGCCGGAGTAGGCCGAGTAATTGGCTGCGTCCATCTTGCCGTTGATGATCACCGCTGTGATCAGGCCTGGGCTTCTTGGGGCTGACGTGCATGCGAACTGCAGCTCGTTGCTATCTGAGCAGCCGGGTGGGCGTGGTTTAGAAGGCTTCACGGATGCACACGGGGTCTGAGAAGCAGCAAAGCTGAGGCAGGTACCATAGATGCCGAGTACACCGGCCATGACCACTGGAATGATGGACTTCATGATCATGTCCGGACGCATGACGCCCATCGAGGCGATTCCAACTCCAGACTTCGCTGTTCCATAGGCCTTGGAACTTCTGAGACCACAGACAACAGGGAGTGCAAAACGCACTTTTGAAGCACGAAAACATGCCTTACCTGTTTTCTTTGTCGGCCGACACCAATTGAAGTAGAAGTTTGGAATGTCTTCAATCTCACAAAGTGGTCCATGGACTACAGGCGTTTCGAAGTTCGGTGTCTTTTATTCTCGTGGTCATAGTCTCTGCTTTCTGTCGCCATCTTGCCTTCTTCAGCACAAGGACACGGCTACAGGAATGCATCCCCCGTGCCTGTGCGTAGCCGCGGTCTATTAGTCTGAGGTCTGTACGAGAGCCAAGTCGAGTGGGACGAGGTACGGGTGGACACTTTGCCCTGACCCCCTTTTCAGAATCAAGCTACAGACCCTCGACCTGCCTCGTCTCCTGCGCCCCTTTAGCACTCAAAAGGTTGTCTCCCAGCAGTAACCCCTGCTGACTTAACATGCATAAACTTACCAAAGTAATTTTTCCTTCCTACTTACCAAAGTAATTAATCAATCTTAAGGTTTTGCAGGGAGATACAAATTCTTGGGGTTCATGCTACGCACATTAAATTTCAACCTGCATGTGCAAAGCCATCACCCTCTCTCAGACTGTCCCTTTCTCTTTCACTCTCGCCGCCTCCGCAACTGTCAATTTCAAGAGGCTTCAGCTGCGACTGCAACCGGGCTTCCGCTCCCAAGTTGGCGAACACCAGAGCGGAGGTAACCCCCATGAAGCCGAAGAATGCCGAAGAAGGATCCTAGGCAGCAGGGCGGGCCAGCTGCAACATGGCCATCCGGTTAAGCAACAAGCCTTCTCATGTACTGCGTGTGACTCAGACAATGCAAACCGAGACGCGCAAGGCTGCATGATTCCACAGGCTAGGACCAAGAGCAAGCTATGGCGGAAATGGCGCAGAATCCCACTTCGAAAAGGCCACGGGGATTGTGCGTGAATCGACAGCTTTGCATGACCGGCTTCGAGCTCAGAGGCTCTCCACACAACCGGAATCGCGATTCTAGTCAACGACGATCACGAGTTCTTCAATCCCTCTGCCTGGCATGGTCATTGCTTCGCCCACAAATTTGGAGCTGACACGTGAGCCCATTCCAACTGCACTTAGCCTGGTCGTCTCATGACCGGTAACTGAAGTGAGGATAGACAGATCACACCCGAAGTTGGCATGTGCCTGCACGTCGCATCCTTGTGGGAGACGCGCTGGTTAAATCCGCGGCAGCCGTTCGGGTCGATACAGTAGGCATAGCCTAATGGCACCAGATTCACCGAAAGGCATCGTGACAGCATGGCTGCTTCGGCGAAGGAGTTGTATGGTCGATACACTGCGCATCTTACGGGGTACTCCCTTCAAGGCCATCGTCAAGTGCACGCTCAGCGCCAGCATGCAGCGAAATGTTGTCGCTTCAAGGCTTTCGTTTGGACCGTTTGGGGCGGCAGGGATTCCTCGTTGGCTGCATGCGACATGCGATACTTCCTCAAATTCTTGGACAGGCGAGTTTCCCTGAAACCTTCGACTGCTGCGTAATCCATTCCCCCACACAAGAACTGACTTCTGAGACTTCGTCTGGCTTGCTCTTAGACAGCCCAAGCGGATTCGACTCCGTTGGCCAAGGAGCTGATGGCGAAACCATTTCGAACTGCGGCTACCTGCGAAGCATCGCAGCGTTGCGCAGTCAGGGCTGCGCAGAGTCTTCATCACACGCTGAAGGAGTCGTGTTAGCCGAGCCAGCGCCGGCGCATCAGCCACTACGCGCTGAGAAGTTCTGTGAATCTGTGAATTTCTGTCATGTGGAGCAGTGGAGCAGGAAGGCGGGAAGGACAAGCAAATCATGTGCAGATAAACGTCCGCGGACGTCTGCACGTGAGCGCTCGGCCAAAAAGGCAGTGATAGTCTGGTCAAAGAGCACCTGGAAGCAGATATGCAAGCGGCCTGGTTGGAACCGGCGGAATGCAATGTCCAGCCGTCGTGCCATGCCACATCGCCGAACTGCCTGCAGAGGACAGCGTCGCATATCCTCTTCTCGGACGGCTCAACAACGCAATTCAGCTGAGCATATCAAACTGCACTGACTGGTGACCAGGTCATGCAACAAACAACTTCGACAACTGGCCGTGATTGACAAGGAAAACTTCTGCCGAAGAGAACCCAAGGTGCAAGTTGTCGTCTTGCTCTGTCCTGACCACATATGCAGCGGAGTCTCAGGTGACTGTATATTTTTTAGGTGATACTTGGTACTGAGGCATTCATGTAGTGGTAGTACGGCTGCCAGTTGTCAGACATCGATGGCTGCGAGGCCTGCAAATGTCAGAACCTGTCTTGTGCTGACATGTGCTGACCTGTTCTCGATGTGAGAAACCAGGTAAACTCCCAGCCCCATAATGATGCCAGAAGCGATTCAAACCAGTTGTACCTGAAAGCAGGCATCTTCGAAGCAGGCAAATGAGCCAAATTGATCCTTCCTAAGAGGCTGACAAATGTACGCACTATCATCATATTGCAGGCTTGAAGCTGTCGCCGGTGCGTGCCGAGAAGGTATCCTTAAGAGTCTCACCACGCAAAACACAGCCCAGCAGCAGAGAAGCCAAACCGGTATGTGGGTGAGATGTTCGGCAACGAAGGCTGGGAGAATTGCACTCACGCAAGGCAGCCAGCCGATAGAAGTGGAAGACGCTAATCCGCAGCAACAATCGCAGAATCAGGGGTTTGCTGTAATCAGCTACTGTACTGCAGCCGAGCTGGTTCGTGTAAACAATCTGCCCAAGCATCTGAGTGTGCCAAAGTCTTTTCCCATGGCCACGAGAGGAATCCAGGCATGGACTGTTCGAAGGCCTGGCGAATCGAAGTAGCTTCAAAAAAATATGAACATGATATATGCTGACATGCCAGACTCCAACGCCCCCTGCCTGGGTGAAGGTTTGGAAGGCCGATCGCTTCGTCGTCGCGGTGCCAATGTGTTTCCGGATCCCCGGGATCCTGAGAGACATCTGCTTCTTCATCATCCGGAGTTAACAAAGTTTCAAACGACAGGTGCACTTGCTTTTCAGCTAGGTCCAGGTCCTTCGAGAATCCGCGGTCCATGAGGATGCAAAGCCGCTCGGTGCCAGCCAGCCGTGCGGCCTCCCATGTTCAGCTACAGGCACTGCCGTGGGAAGAGCAGTCACTCAGCGTAGCCAGGAATCGCCATCGTCACAATGGGGAGCTCGAGGCTTCCGAGAATGCGCTTCTTTGGATGCTCTCACTTAGGGAATGCGTGCAACCTCAATGCTGCTTGAGCTTTTCAGGAGTCGCCTTCTGAATCCCCCTGAACTTGTGACGCGGGGCTTTCCCATGCAGCACCAATCATGTCTAGACAGACCGGCAGCGCCTGCTGCCAGAGCGCGCCCGTGTCTTTGCTTACGAAGTCGCTCACAGCGCCTCCGACCCCGTGACGCAGTGCGACACTCTGTTACGCTCTTCTTTTGAAGATCTCTGAAAACGCGCACACTAGATTCGCCTCTGCGCACTGCATTCTCTAAGACCCCAGTTAGTCGGAACTCACACTACAAGTATCTCGCCTTCTTGCCTTGTCCTTCCGCTGTTTTAGTCTGCGACCAAACTCACACTTGCAGCGGGGTGCCGTCTAGTTCATGCACTGCAAAGGTGAAGCGGACTTCCTGCGTCCATTCACCACAGGACCGAACAGTAGCTTCGGCAAGGCTTACGTGATAAATGCTCTAGCGACTCTAGCAGATGCTCTGAGCTTGGGCTCTGTCCTTGGACCCGTCGTCTCCGAAAGCTCGTCGGCCATGCTCCGAAAGCAAACTCTCAAGTCTTGCCTGGATTCGCACAGGAATCAGAATATCCGAGCCTCTCTGATTCCCCTGAACAACAACGACGAAACGACATCTGGCTGTGGGGCCACGGTCATGAACCAATCATAAACTGCAGCCAGTCGCTGATACCGCCTGCAGCTCCGATGTTGGCAACAGCTGTCCTCGGCTTTGACTTGCAGCTTGAGCATGACACGCCGGTGCAAGCATGTCGCAGGCTGCAGCACGCATAGTAACCACAATATCATGCCGAAGGTCTGGAGATCGCCCAACCGGCGGCACGAAAATCCTGGAAACAGCTGGGCGCAGGTCTGTCCAGAGCGAAGGCTGGGGAAGAGACTGCCACTGCCACTGCCACCACCACTACTACCACTACTGCTACTGCTCCGCCTCCTAACTACCGCCACTCCTACTCCGACTCCGACTCCTGCTCCTTCTACGGCTAAGGCTACTGCAACTGCTACTGCTACTTACTGCTACTGCTACTACTACTGCTGCTTCTGCTGCTGGCTCTACTGCTACTCCTGCTGATACTGCCGCTGCTCCTGGTGCTGCCACTATCACTACTACCACCACTTCGCTACGACTATTGCAATCACTGCTACTGGTACTTCCATCAAGAATGTCTACTTGCCCTCTACTAGTAGCAGCAGGATAGGCTTTGACGCAATCTCGCTGCGCCGGCTCCAATACTACAAGTGTCCGAGAACTAGCGGAGATTGGCAGATACCATCGGTTCTATCAAAAGGGAAGCTATTCAGACAGCTCCGTGGCGACAAGATTTGTAGTGTTCCAGCGACTGTTGAAAAAGCAAAAGAGCTGGTTGACGAAGCCCGCCCGAGGTCCTGCTCAAAAGATGGATCCTTCACCAGCGAGGCCTTTTATCGGAAGAAGGCTCAGCGGAACGAATGATTCCGCACAGGCCGTAGCAAGCCTAAAACATGCTGACCGGCCTCACACGCAGTCAGGGCGACAGCCAATGCGAAAGACAGGGAGGCCATTGCAAATGTATAGAGGCTCAAGACTCTAGACTTTGCTGCCGTAAGCTCCCGCCAGTTGCACTGCACTGCAGTGGCTTCTTCTGGAGTTCTCGGATGTCGCGAATCCCATACGTGTACTTGCCGTAGGCACCAGAAGTCACTGTGAAGCGACACAGCTGCGCAAATCGGGCGTCGACGAAACATGCTAAAGTCGCAATGTGACACCCTCGAAGTGGAGCTGCAAATACCAATGCGGAGTCTACGCACCACAACAGCACGGCTAAATCGGGCTCCGTCTGCGAGAAAGTGCCCTGCAAGGGAGTCACTTGAGGAGCGAGCGGACAAACCCTCATCCAACCTGGGAATGCTTTGCATTGGCAACGTCTCGGCCACATGCAAGCTGCGCTACGGTGGGAAGACATCAGGGCAGCGCACGCAGATCACCGGGGCTTGCTCACGGCATTGCGTTCCACTTGTATCACTGCAGAAACTGTGGAGGGCTGACGACTGAATAACTGCCTGGTCGAGTGCAAGCTAGAATTGAAAGCAACTTCGTCTGGGGCAGCTGCTGTTATATGTAGCCTCGTCGGCAGACATAAACAAGTCGAAGTACCTTGTGAGATCTTTCACGGGACGCCATTCCGTTGGCAGCAAGTCTTAGGCTAACATGCTGCCGGGCCACTTTGCACTTGCATCTGTCCATTGGCTCGGATGCATCTGGCGTTCGAACATGCAAGGCCCAAAACCAAACATCGAACCAATCTGCTTCACGAGTGCCACGGCCCATCGTCGATGAAATGTAGCCATGAGCCTGCCTCCACGTAAATGCTCCGCCTGGGCATCTGAAAATATCTTCCTACAGCTGGGTGGTACGGTTGCATGGGGTATGGTTTGAATCGGGCTTCAGATACTTCCCAGCATTTTGGTTGAGTGTGCGGCCACTTGGACCAATCGATGCCATCCACCATGCCCTCAGAGATGGGATATGCTTGAACTGGAACAACACTCGTGTGTACATTGGCCTGCGATGAATGTTGATAGGATGGCCGCGGCTTGATTATGACATGATCCATGCTTTAGTTTGATAACCATGCGGAAAAGCCTTCGATGAAGCATGCAACGGAATCACCGGGTCATGTTGTCACGACCCAAACCAGCATACCAGGACTGGCTGCGGCAAGCAGCTACGGCAGGCAAGCAACCCGTAAGCCTCGCGCCACAGCTCGGCAGTCATAGTCGGGGAAGAGAGGACCCTTCTCCGGCTTGACAGCGACAAGCCCTACAACCACCTTGCCAGGCAGCTCGTTTGGGTCCCCCGCTCGACTATAATCGAATGAATGATTGGCAGCCCAGCTATTCACTCCATGCCTGAACCGTGGGCAAGAGCCGCAGCCATCTGAAGAGACCTCCAGGCAGAGAGCGAACATGCCTGCGCTTCGAAGTCCAGCACGGCTGAAATGGAGATGACCAACAGCGAGAAACTCCATCAAAAATGAACAAGGGATTCGTTCATGCAGGACTCCAGTGTCAATCGCAGATCCCGGTGTCTATGGATCAGGCGCAGTGGCCGACACGTATGCACGACCAGTTGGAGCGAAAGGCGAGAACAGCCAGCGCATCAGACTCTTCCTTTGCATACTCATGCATGCATGTATTTATATGCATATGCATGGGTCTCGGTGAACACTGTTTGTCTGTTGTGCATGCTACGAAGACACGGACACATCAGACACAGGCCAAGACATGTAGATAGACGTGGACGCAATGACAGAGACAAACAAACACATGTGCACGAGCACGCACACACGCACAAACACACACCTGTACAACCATCTCTCTGCGCACAGAGGTGAATATGTAATGCCACATAAGCAGAAAATTTGTAGCCAAAGCTATGTACGAAGCATGTAGGTGCACTAAAGCAGGCATATTTTCATGTGTGCTTTAAACAGAGCTTCTTTGGGCCGAGATGTATGATGGGGCCTTTGGCCCCTTGGTTACACGCACACATGCCCACACATGTGCACACACATATATATATATACACTTTATACATACACTCATACACATACAGGCATGTGCACACACATGCATACACACATGCACACATACGCCCGTCCATCCATCCATGCGGTCGAAAAAGCATATCATACAGAAAACCACCCATGCATGCATGCATGCGCAATTCACTAAAATCGTCTGATTCTTCATTTGTATACTACATACAAGTACATACACGCGTCTGGGCATATCATAGGATGTGTCTGTTGGTACCACACAACATTAACATAATGTGTGCGCACAAAGACACAGGTTTCTACTCGTACATACAGTGTCTCCGCTTATGTCTTCGCGGCCTGGGCTATAGCCCGAAAAGCAGGGCATTTCTATCCATCGCGCAAGTCGCAGACTCACAGTGACTTGCTGCTGTAACAATGGCTGAGAGGCGCGTGGGGTTTGTCTGACTGACGTGCAGTCCGTGTGACCAAGATGCTTGGGCTCTGGTCCGTTCCAGTGAGGGCCGATTCCGGCTGGCCAAACGAGAGGCATCTTCAGTTACAGAGTTCAGCCTCATCTGCAGAACTTGCACGTCGACCCATGCAGCTGAGTTGTGGCTTACATCTTGCCGTGCCCTGTATGTGTCATCCCTTCTGTCGTATCTAGACTCTAGACATCTGCAGACCTTTAAATTTCAGCTGAGCGCGAATGCAGCTTCATGGGCACAACACAAAGGTCTTTATCTCATCACGACACCGCCGCATGCTGGCCTCATGTTTCGATGCTCTCTGGCAATCTCACTCCTCAAGCATTCAGTGCACCTTTTTCGATGCTCTGTGGCTGCGACTGATGGTACGCGCTCACTTTGGCGCGGGCACATCACCTCCTGTAAGGCGCCAGAGCTAAGCTTTGAGCATGTGGCCTTTGGGGTCGACTCATCGATTCCTAGGTTCTGGATGTCATTCATTAGGTCCAAGCTTCGAGCAGCACAAAGCAGCTGCAGCCCTACAAAGATCCAGCTATTTCTGGCAAGGTCCTCGAGTTGGGCTTTCACATCGAATTCTCGCCAACGCGAGCCTGCGCAAAGTTTGTTCGCCCAGCATTCCTATTTCGTGCCAGCGCCACTCTGGGGCAAACTAATCGGGCCCTACTCTGTGCTGCGAACCGCCGCTGGCGCAGCATGGCGCAGCCTGGCCTCATTCATCTCGAAGTCTAGCTCTGCGAGGCGACTTCGCATGGCCTCGGCTCCGTGGTAGATGCTCAACAGACTTCGGCTTGACAAGCGAGCTCTTCGAGCGTCGGTCTAGTTAGGTTTCAGCCTGGAGAAAGACCATCATCCTGAATCCGATAACAGAATACTGGCAGCTAGTAAGTTTGCATCAGCACCGATACAATGCTCGGTGTTTTTGCGTCCCGCATTATGCAAGGCCCTTGAAAATCTGGGAGCTCCCAGACCTTGAGTCGGAAGCTCACTGGGGTTAAAAGAGCTCGTGACACCCAAAGTTTCAAAAGCCCAAGCCCAAGTCACACCCCGGCCTGCGCATTATCCACCAGCCTGGCGCCCAAGACTCCCTGATTTGGGCGCGCTCCTCAGCCTTGGGGAACTGAAACTTCCCGTCGATACACCAGTTCTGGTAAATCGTGCCGAGAAAGTTTTGTGCTGGCCATGGCCTTGAAAGCGCAATCATGCCTTCTCCGATTTGTCTGCTCAACTGTTTGAGGCTTGTAGCCAAAAGCCTGGAGCGGGTTTCGTTTGCAGATGCCAGATCGACACGACGAACCATCCACCAGGTGTAGAGAGTCGCATTGTGTTCCAGTGAGTATTGCGGATTGATAGTGTACACATAATCCGTCATGATCAGGTTGGTCTCGATAGACAAGTCGTCATGCAAAGCCGCAAAAGCTCTGCCAAGGCTGTCCATGCTGCCATACAGACTGGACAGGAAGTAAGCCTTCACGTCAAAGATCATCACACCACCCATCTCGATCTCCCCTTCAGGAACTGAAGCTTCAGTTCGCACGACACTCGTAGGGTTCGCGAGCAGCCATGCAGCGGCCACAAATGAGCCCAGGGTGACAAGCGTGCCCAGCACGGCCGTAGGCCTCCACTTCATGTATGGTCGCAATAAGCTGCTTGGGCTGCTCGCCTGGGGAGACTGAAGCGACAGCGTAGTTTCGGAAGCGGCATTCGAATGCCAAGTTTCCACGTTCACCGCGGCTGACTCTATGCCGAGGACACTTGCCTCAGGCATTCTGGCCGGATTTCTCGCGACATACACCATGCTCAAGCGCGAGAGCAAGGAGGCGAAGGGCACATGCGGCACATGGGCATCGCCGGTTCAAATGCGTCGAGCATGTACACTGTTTAAAGTGGGCTGTAAGACTGCATTACGATCTACAAGCCGCTCATCTTTCAACTTCATACTCTCGGTGTACTTCATACTCTCGGTGTTCGGCAGAAACTCGTGCACAGTCCCAAACCAATCGATGCGGATACATCGAAACATGACCGTTGTGAGCCGAGAGTGGCTTGCATGATCAAAGCATATGTTGTTCACATGTAGGCATTCATGGAATTTTAACTGCCAGAGTACGTTCCGACGCTGCCCCCAACCACCGACACCACTGCCGCCAGGGCCACCGCTACCACGACCACCGCACAAACAAAAAAACAAACCTGAAAAAACCACCCGTGCCACCAACAAAGAACACAACAACCAGCTTACGTGCCTGTTGACATAGAACATTATCAATTGTACATTCAACCAGCTAACCGCATACTCTTGATTGGGTTCTAGACTTGATAAGACGGGGGAAAATAACAAGGGATCTTGAACTTCGGGTGCCGCTGTGCAGTGGAACCCTTGGGACGTACTTGCTATGAAAAAGCTGCTGGTTCCTCCACCAGCTCGTGGTCCGTGTGTTGTTTTGAAAGCACTGTTTTCTCACCAATTGCAATTGGGGCTTTGCCTGTGCTTTGAAAGCCTGCAACAAGACCCACCCCCCTTGAAACTTAATTCGTCAGAGAAGCAGCTGCACAGCTTGTGTATCTCATGTTTGCATTCTCCAACAGCTTAAAGGGTACCCTACAGCTCGCCCGAAGCACAACCGCAAGAAGTAGACGAGGATGTTAGCACATGTTGGCGCCAGCGTCATGCAACCCACCTGGGTCTATACAGTATGGTAGACCCGTAAGCGAAATCTAGCAGATTTGGGCTAACCTGAACTGTGGCACAAGCTTGACGCTTGAGCTGGAAGTCTTGTTTAGACAATGCGAGCCCCGCGCCGCGACAACATCGGCTTCGGATGGCTGCCTGGAAACTGTGCCCGAGAGGGAACTCTCGGACTTTGGTCTAATGCCCGGGTAGCTCAATAGTGCAGTTTGTCGACATCTTTGGCTGGTTGTGCTTCACCGAACAAGCTTGCTCTTCCATGGCTTTTTGGCTTTTCTTGGATTCATTCCAGCTTCAGGGATGCAAACATCATGACAGCATACCGAACATCAGGAGGCTCTTGGACGGAGTCTGCCGGCAGACTTAAACTAGAGGAAGAAGGGGCTACATCGGCGACGACACAAACTGCCGGCGCACTAGCCAAAAAAGGACACAGTGCCGAAATTACCGAAAGGAATGCCTGGCAGCTTTATTTCAGACTGACCTTGAGGATTCAGCGTGCATTGCGCATCGGAACCTAGGCCCTTCATTGAAAAAGGGCCAGCATCTATGAAATCAGCAGTAGTCCATAAACGTCTGCACGGCTGCCTGAGCAATCCGAACACATCAGAAGCAACGCATTTCACGCCATGCGCTGCCACCCCCCGGTGACGTCAGTGCGGGCAGCAATGTGCACAAAATGTCAGAAAACAGTTGGACCATAAAGGTGCCAGGCTGGCCGCAGAAAGGTCTCCACAAACTCTGAGAGCCTGGGCGCACTTCAATAAAATCAAAACATGCCTAGAGACAATCTAGCATCGCCTAGCAGCGCTCAACAATGACAATAATACGATAAAACTACTTGTAAAAGAAACAGTATCAGCAACAACGAGTAATGGCACATAACAATAAATTGCACCTACCACACATAAGACTATGACAGCAATAATAATGCGAACGAGTGAATACTAGCAAGAAAATAATGCGGATAATGATTATAAAAGTAACACTAGTCACAAGAACGACACTGGAAAAAAAGCAACAGAAACAACGGGGTGCTAGTAATTTGAATAGCAAAACTGCGACACAAAAACGAACAATCTCATTGCTAAGATTCATGATAGTACTTCACGCGTAACCATAACTTCTCTCTCTCTCTCGCGGGCTGCCGAATGGTAACACTAACCTAAAATCTAAAATCAAACAGACACATATGCAGACATGCGTACATTCATGCAATGCACTCGGATCCTCGTTCCTTTCATNTCTCTCTCTCGCGGGCTGCCGAATGGTAACACTAACCTAAAATCTAAAATCAAACAGACACATATGCAGACATGCGTACATTCATGCAATGCACTCGGATCCTCGTTCCTTTCATGGGAGGAAGCCCATAGTGTATTGGTATCAAAAACCCGAGGTCTGCAAACGCCGATCTGCGCAACAGGCAGATCCTGCGAACCGGGAACTCGGAGGATAAACTCGTCAACCATACCCCGTACTGCTCGACAGATACTCCCGTCATCAACAATGGAATTCCGCAACTAGGGAGCTCTCACCGCAAGAGTACACCCGCGAACTCGCTCCTCTGGTGCACAGAGCCCTGAATTAGGGAGTGAAGGGTGGTGAACAAAATGACACCCAGGTATCAATTTCGTTGTGGGTGTTCTTCGTCAATGTTGGCTCAGGTGGGAAATGGCAGCGGCAATGCAACATCGCACACACAGGCCAAAGTGCATTCAGGCATGATCACAGCTCACCAGAAGCCTGCCCGAAGCACTAAGCTGAACAATATAATATAGATATACCTACATACATGCATACATTAGCTGAAGTAAAAGCTAGCAACTGCTCCGAATTCATTCCCGGCACCAGGCGCTGGCCGCAAGGAAGCTTCTATCAGAGCACGGGCTTTCATTGCAAGTGCTGGCCTGGTAAGCACACAAAATCTGGAATGCTTCCATCTGCAAGACAAGACTCTCCATGNTGCTGGCCTGGTAAGCACACAAAATCTGGAATGCTTCCATCTGCAAGACAAGACTCTCCATGGATACGGAGCTGTTTGATGCTGTCTGCCAAACTACACACTGCGAGTTAGTCTAGTCAAAACTCAAGACCGCAATGAGGCGGCAATGACACCGTAAGCCTGGGATGACACGGTAAGCAACCTCATACGAGCTCTCATACTACGATATACAACCATGCAGCACCACTCAAGTGTGTTGATACCAGACTTCTGTTGACCGAACTTGTTTCATCACATCAGCACAGTCCGCCTCGGCAGCAGCGGTGGCTCCGGAGACACCTCCTAGCAGATGGATGTATGAGTGAGGTGTTCAACCGCTCTTACGCTCCGTTGGCATGCTGCGGCTAGCAGCTACAAACAGCTGCGGTTTCGCCATCTGTGCCATGCTACTCGTGCCGTCGGAACAACGTGAATTAGTGCAGTGGCGATTGCTTGCGCTAGTCTGGTGGTCTCTTCCTTGACGCATTCCCAACCTCGCCGGCCGGGTCGTCATGCACGGAGCTGCGTAAAGCAAAGCAAATCTGCTGCACCTTGCTTTCGTCAACGGTTCGTTTGCCGGACTGCCCAGCTTCGGGAATCCATGAAACGCGCCGGTTTGCTCTGAAATCGCGGAAGGCCAGGCCCCAGGCACAAAGACGCAAGTCTTCCAACTGCGTGATTTCACGGGTGAGATCCTGGCACATTGATGCAAACTCCTCTCGCATGTCTGTCCTTTTCCGTCGCTGCCTGTGGCAACTAGTGTGTCTGCGTCTGTTTCCGGTTGTTTTTACGTTGTTGATGTTCTCGGACATGGCAGGTGATATTTCCTAGCTCTTCCGGAAGACCTTCTTAGACGGTCCGCTCTTCCTATGGCGACTCGGCATCGTTCTTCGTACCGGTATAACCTTTGCTACCAAAACTTTCTGATTACCCCAACGCAGACTCCTTTCCGTTCCTCGGGTGGGCTGTTGTCCCGCAGATATGTTTCGTTCCCTGTGTGCTTCAGAGTCATGTTCCAGCCCTGATCTCCCAGAATCGCTGAGCCTTTAGAATAAATACCAGGCGACTGAGCAGAATCCCGAACAAGCGCAACTACAAAAAAGTAGTTTTCTCTATCCGCATGCCGACGAGCCAAGAAGAGAAGCTGGAAGAGCAAAGCCAAGAAGTCGGGAGGCCACACACACATGAGAAGCCCTGGCACAAGGCCTGGGTTGGCACAAAAGAAATTCAAGATCCATCTAGATTGAACCTACATCGTTGCTGTGCGGCTCATGTGGTTTGGTTGCCGGCGAGATCTTGCTAGCTAAGGGCGGCGCCGAGCATCGCCCACGACGATACCGGTTGCAGCATTTGGGCAACAAGCCGACTCTGTTGCTTGCGACATGCAAGCTTGTATGCCTGCTCTCCTTTTCCTTCCTCGTTCGCTCTCTCTTGCTCTCCCTGTCATGCGTAGGGCACAGAAGGCATTCACACGCATGGAAGCACTTGTCCACACCGGACCTCTCGCTCTCTCTCGCTGTGCTGGGTGTGAAATGCCTGCAAGCTAGAACGTTCCCACGCGGCTCTTGGCCCAATATTGCCTACATCTTGCTGACCCAAGTTGTGCTGGTTTCATCTGATCGACCTTCATTGTTCTGAAGCCTCGCGTGCAGCTTTGAGGTGTGAAGGCGAAGACTCCGGACTCGCAGAAGGCCCATGAGGTGGAACCTGCGCACGTCTTAGAGCTGGAATTGTGTCGTTTTCAGCTTTTGGAGCTCCTTTCGATTCCCGATTTCCTCGAACACAGACATCCTCGATCTGGCAAGTTCAACTACGTCACGAAACGACAAATTAACTATTTGCCACGGTCAGGTTGATGAGGTTTCTTAGCATCTCCTAGCAGGACATGGAGGATGCATACTTAATTGAAGAAGTGAGCGTATGGGAGCCAGGAAGCTAGCACAAGCACCTTGAATAGAATTCCGATGTGAATGCCCTCAGGCGGTTGCTGATGCCTTGAGACAAGCACTCATCGGTGACGCACATGGCAGCGATGATGTCCTGAAGTCCAAGCGTGTCCGTTGCCGTTGCCAGCATTTGTTAGCGCAGTAGTCAATTCTTTTCACTCGGCGGCTGGACAACCCAACAGGGATCGTGACGCCCTTGATGCATCTGCTCATCCGCTCTACGAGCAGTACTGGGCCAGAAGGGATGGGAAGCCACAAGCGGGGGAAAGCTGACCTTCTGATAAGCACTACGGAGTTCGGCGGGTGCACATTTTACGGCGCATGACCACGGACTCAGGCTCTGGCGATGCAGAGAGCGCGCCTGCCACAGTACAGTACTTCCAGTTTCAGCTTGGATGTGCATGAAACAGTTCGTCTCCCCAGGCTACCCGATCTGCAGACTTCAAGCTCACAGTTTAAAGTTTACAGCCAATAGCAAGCTGGCGTTGTGCACATCGGGCCTCCAGCATGACTGGTCAGGCAAGGCGACACGCCCTAGCAATGGTGCAGAAATGTGCAGAAGTACACCACCTATGCATCAACAGCTATGACGTGGAAACGGTATGCACCACAAGCCGTCATCACTACGGGATCTCTGCAAGGCAGAACTTGCGGAAGCAGGCATCTGAGTGGACAATTCGGTGTGCCGCAGCCAAAGTAAAGGCGTGGAGTCTGGAGTGCCTCCAGCCACTGCGCTGGAGAGCAATTGCCCACCTCAGGCCATGCTGATAGCCCGGCATAGTTATGTTCATATCGGGGGCCCGGGCCCAGCATCGAAACATGCCGAGCAGAGGCATGACAATACGAAATGACAAGATGCAATGCACATGCGCTAAGGGTGTTTCACTGTCACCTGATACGACAAATGCCCAACCCTAAACCCTAAACCGGGTCGGGAATCGGATCGGATCGATCGGAGCGGTGTCGGAATTGAACCTACGCTTTGAAGTCAAGCGCTTACGCGCTCCACCAACAGGCAGGGCAGGGGTGCAAAAACGATTGGTGGCTGCTACTTCCTCGTTTCGGCAAAAACGAACTAACCGCCTTTTGCGCAGGCGGCAGGAGGTGTCAAGCATTTCAGGCAGGGCAGGGCAGAGTTGGGCAGGGCAAGGCAGGGCAAGCATTTCAGGCAGGGCAGGGCAGGGCGTTTTTGCGTTTTGGCGAGCCAGGCAGGGCAGGGCAGGGCAGGCAGGCGAATTAGTGGCTGCCACTAACTCGTTTTTGCTTTTTGCATTTCCGCAATAGTGTCTGACTCTAGTTCTAATTCGTTCTTGTGCTTTGCCCAGGAGGGCATTGCATTTCGTCAGTAGTCTGACCCACTGAATTCGTGAAGCCTCGAGCAAATGACACCGGGGGGAATCGAGCCAGCACACCTCCACATGAGCACGTGTAAAACAAGCAAACCACCACTAAGCTACACAGGGTTTGGCCAATCACTGGTTTCAAGTCGTCATTGTTGCAAGCTGCGGGCTGGAGTGGAGGTTTTCCAAAACCTGCAAGGGTGGATTTTGCCGTGGTTCGGCCCTGCCACTCCCCTGCCGTGCTGCCTCCCCGTGCCCCCACCCTGCCCACGGGACATTGCGTTTCGGCAGAGGTGTCTGCCACTTATTCACTTTTCTGCGCTGCCGATCCCCGTTCCCTCTGTCCCCTCCCATCGCTGCTTCAGGGGGAAGGTCAGCTTGGACTGACGGTTAAGCCCTTACGCTCAGACCCACGGTGCTAGGTTCAATTCCCGGATCGGTAAATCGCAACAGACCGCCGGGAATCGGGTCGGGTGGATGGGTATCGATCGGGTCGAATCGGGCAGGGCATAAAACTGATTCGGAGGACGTTGTTCAAGCAATTTGCCGGTAATGCAGAAGTCCTCGTGCACCACTGGCCATTGAGGCTGCACTTCCCAATGCGCGGCACCGGGCTTCGAGTTGCTACGATACCTACATTAGGTCCATTAGGTCAGACGGCAGTAGCGCTGGATGCAAGCTTGCTACCTGACTGCCTCGGCTGCGACATGATCTCGGATGCTGACCGAATCGACCTCCTTCTCACCCAGCTCCTCATTTAAGGCTGTTTTCTTCGCTTTCCCATCTTCTGCTGTGCCAGCGGGTCGAGTGCCTTTGGTCTAACTTCGCAACGGTCTCGCTGCCTTGGGGTAGATACTTAAATCATATCACAGGGCGTTGGATGCTGTGACAAGGGGCTCCTGCGTCTTTCTTGTTTTGTGGGACCGTTGGCTAGTACGGCTCAGGCTGTAGCTCTCACAATTCGGTCCACGGGTGAGATGTCCCCGTTCGCGGGTCGGGTGAAGCGAAATGCACCCCGATGGATGAAAAAACAGGCCTACATCAAGATCAAAGAGAGAAGCTAAGTGCAAGCAAGGAGGTGTGGTTGCAGCCTACGTAGGGGGCAAACTAGCTGGCACTACTTCATCACGATGTCGGGAACGTTCTGCAAACTCCAGTCGGGCGGATCAAAGTTAACTGCAATAGACCCGGTCCCTCACCCCAGAAACCTGCAAAGCATCAAGCTTCTTGGACACCTCCTACTGTCCTACTACTGCTCATACATTGTCATGCCGACTTGTTCTGCCTTGACGTGAAGGCAGCTTTTAAAGTGGGTCCACGACTGCACACTCCGGCTCATTTGCTCTGTGACTGGTTTCGGCTCTCACAACTCGGCTCACACTCGGACAAGCCTGGGCGAGGATCCTGGTACGCGGCAAAAGCAGCGCATTGGCTGAGAAAGGTCGCTCACATGTCGACCCAAACATTAACTGCTAGGCGCTCACCTCTAACTAACAGCTATGCAGGCGCTTTCTGCAGCAACACATCGCGCACAGCAAATGGCTCACATTTAACACCTCGAGGTCCCAGGTAGTCCACAAGGGACCGGCTCGGCCCGTCATGCAATCACCAGTGCAGTTCCCTAGAAGGCTCATGAGGGTCGATCATGCATTTGTCGTCTGTCTCAAGCATGCCTGCAAAGTATTCCATGCAGATCCATGCAGTATAAATTCCCAACCCGCTTACGTCTTTCCACAGCGACAAGCCCAGCACACTCACTCTGGTTTCGGCGCTCTCACTCTGGTTTAGGGTTTCCCGTTTCGGATGCCTTCGATTGTCAGCGACCCCCATGTCGTGCAAGAAAGAATTGTCCAGTGGGCCGAAACTTCTGTCCTCCAGATGTACCCCTGCTTTATCCATCCTTTCACTCTCCCATGAAGGGAATGCTCCAGTACATGGGGTGGTGACAAGAAGCTGCAGTCCTCCAGCTCCTGCAGCATTTCGCGGACCTTTGCCTCAGCAGGTGCTGCAGAACTCGCAACCCTCCTCTTTCTATTCCCACAAGAACAAGTACTCAAAACATGTCCAAACAGCAACCATACGAACTCCGACTCCATTGTGCACACCTCGTCCTCCATCAGTTGCTCGATGGCCAGGGTCTTGATGGCGCACTCCTCTTGGCGGTGGGCACTGCGCGTGCGTGGAATGGGAAGACTGCAACTTGTGTCTGAACAAACGGGAACCACAGGCTGCAAGCGACAGCATGAAGAGGCATGTTAGCCCGACAAGGCACAACTTTTTCCACCGAACGGTTGGCAAAGAACCCTGGGGCATTGCCATACAGCATGGGGTTTGGTTTCTCTGTGCGGCAGACGTTTGGCAGTGCTCCGGCATTGCTCAACGCCATTTCCTTTGGAAATGGTCTTCAGGGGAGTTTACAAAACTTCAGATTTGCCGACTATGCACATGGCACATGAACAGCTTGAGAGGGCCTGTAATCCCTCGGACTCCATGATGCACAGCACAAGCATCAGTCAGGTGTGACTCGCAGAGGTGCGTTGTGTCACTGATGCAACCCTCACAATGCATTGTGCTGCGCACCATCGAACGGTCTAGTTCTGGCCTTGGGCGACGTAAACTTCAGCCGCATGAGCGGAGCTCTGCTTGACTGGTGATGTCTCTTGGAATACGACAAACTGGTCTCGTCTCATTGTTAAGCAGTCATGCAGAGCGACTCTAGATGCAGGGGCTGCTGCAATATCCGGAGCGGTAGGACGCGAGATGGGTGGATAGCCAGGTTTGGTCCTATCTCACTGTAAATGCAAGATGGCCTAGTCTCACTGCAGAGTAACCAAACTCTCACAAGTGGCATGTGTGCGGCGAATGCTGCGCGCCCCAATAGCCGGAAGATCTCGACACGGACATGAAGCCAGCTCAGCCAACAGTCAAAGAAGCACAGGCACTGAAATGAACTCCCTTTCTGAATGGAAAACGCCTAGTCTAGCCGAGCAAGAGGGGCATCTGGGCAGAGGCAGCACAAGTCTGGGGACTTGAAATTAATTAGACCTTACGGCCTTACGGTGAACAAAGCCTCAGATTTGAAAAGCCTCCCTGACCCTTGAGTCAAGCTCCAGCAGTCCGGCAGCACAGACTGAAAATCACCACACACAACTCAAAGTCACACAATGGCTTTCCACCGTCAAGTGAACAGAAGCTGCACCGCCCTCACACTGGCGGTGTGGGTGACATGTGGTGGCTCAGCGCAGAGTTTGCAGGGTCGACAACCTGCGGGCATACACCACTGTATCGGGCATGCTCTACCAAGAGCCACGAAAGGAACAAGAGGCAGCCAAAACATATTCGGTCTGACTGAATCTGACTGCTGTGTTGGTACTGCAGGTCTTGCCGAACTAAAGCCCAGCGGCTTGAAGCAGAGAACGGACCTGCTTTGCAATCCTCAGCACGGTTGGCAGTCAACCACACCAAGCTTGCCAAATTGGTGAACTGCCGGGAAACTTTTGTGTTTCGCGCCGGAGCTTGAACACATCGATGCCTGGCAAAGCGGCAGAAGCCGTAAGCCGATTTTCCGTGACATTCTGCCATCACAATTCTGATTTCCAGCCGGGAACTTCGGGCAGTCAAGGTGCTTCTCGCGTGGCCATGAAATTGCCTGATTGCCTGTTCCTCAGCCACCAGGCACCAGGCAGGTTTGTCAACCCGGCAGGCCGGGAGGACTTCAACTTGCACATTGGCCCCGTTGGCATGGCCGCTCAAGTGCACGGAACCCACGTCGACCCACGTTTTGCAAACTTGGATGTACATATGTCATTCACGGGAAGAGATCGCTTCATCGCGACGACTCAGAACCCCTCCAGCTCCACTTATGTAACTTCCCAGGCACAAACGACGATTGATCGATTTTTCCCTCGGAATCCACGTCGAAGAGGTCAAAAAGCTCATCCACGGTGTGGTTCCTGGGGCCAGCAAGACATCTGTCTCTGTGCCCTTTGCAGCATAGATTGCAACGAATCTTTATCAACGGCAGGACGCCTGCTAAAGATGTGCTTGCAGACCGAGGCTCTCCACATTTATCCCCAGGTGGCGGAAACAGTCTTGAACCCGCTCATCCTGCTGCCAGCGGGTGAGATACGAGTAGCTTGTAAAGGTTCGAGGTCTGACTGGTCATGACTTGATACTATGCGGCTGATGACGAGCTGGAAGAAAGTGTTACCACAACTCAAAGGGCAAGATGTTAAAAGGAAACCTTCAAGAGAGGAGGCGCATGCCGATGTTCCTCTATTCCAATCCCTCCTAGTGCCTGTATCTCTGCCGCGAACTCTTCGTACGAGAGGTCACCCTCTTGGCCTCCAGCCAACTGGTGACTACAAACACCAACTCGACTTCGGCAACAGAGCTGCTCGCAACAAGGGCATGTCATTTACCTAAACCCGAAGAAGTGGAGGCTCGCGGCTATCTTGAGCCTGATCTACTGCAGTCCATTTGCAGCAACTGCTAGGCATTGCTAGGCCAATGCCACCAGTAGCGGTCAGTAGCGAAAGCAGAGTCGGCACGGCTTGCCATGACGAAGACGTGCCATGACTCCAGAACTGCAAGGAGACTAGTCTCAACGATGGCGCATGCATTCCAGACACGCAACTTTTGCAGGTTTTTTCTGCACGAGTGGTTGCTACCTCCAGAGCGAGCGCGAGAGAGAGAGAGAGAGTGAGTGGTTGCTACTGAGGTTGATGGGGTGTCATTCTGATTGAGACCGTTCCTGGACTCGAGTGACTCGAGGTAAGGGTGCACCCGAGGACCATGCAAGCTGAATGATCGTCGCCCTGTTTAGCGAAGCCTTGAGCTCAACCCGCTACTTCGCTACTGGTTGTGGAATGCAGTGCAATCGGAAACAGGCATGTCTCGCATCCATGCACTGGAAGAGTCAAGGTGCCAGAGTCGAGCTGGGAGAACAGAGCCAGCACTTTCTTGACCCACATTTTCCGCTTCAAAGCCCTGAGTTCCCATGGCCGGGTCAGGGGAATTTCGCGCGAGGCTCGGGGTGTTTGTTCCTACTTTGTGTGGTGTGTTGAATTCCCGTGGCCATCGGCCAACTGATTGCTACCAGTACGATTCTCGCTCTAGCGCAAGGGTAATGGAAGGGCAAACCAGTGAGGCAACAAAGACAATCTCAAGAGGGCCGCCCTTCAGGCGCATGGTAGGCACAATGTGCTTTACCTGAGCGAGCTTCACCAAGACGAGCTCCGAGTGGTCTCCCGGTGCCACTCCCTTTTGTCTTCTGATCTCTCAATCTATAGGCCAGCAATCCCTAGCCCTATACCATGCCTGCTAGGAAGAAAAGCCCCGTGCCATGCAATCAGACGGATATCTGCAGCTTTCCACTAAGTCACTAAGGCCGAGCTTCAATGCAGAGCGCTGATGCATTGCTTCCGTTTCGCCCAGTGCCTGCATAATTAGCACTGTGATTCAACGATTCGAGTCTTTCACCCCGGCATCTCAGCACTTGTCCATGTCTCCTTCCTGACCAAGTCAAGCTAGAGTAATAATCCAAAAAAAGAGGTACAACCGGCACCCATGCGCGATGATCTCATATTGTGCTTCATGTCAACTGAGCCATCTGGAGGTGGCGCCTTCGCATTGTCCACAAAAATGCCTGTTATCACCTTGGCTGCCACTTGTCGAATTCCTCCCGCAGCCTTGGCATCAGCTCGCCAATTCTATACCGAGTCATGCAGGTGCCATGACTGGCTTCGAAAACGAGATGAATGAAGCATCCAAGTCACATTGATGAAACAGAACAAAGTAAAAAACACCTCAGCTGAGGTCGGCAAAGTTGTCGTGGAGGCAACCATCCAATGCTTCTTTTGACCGAGTCTGCAGGTCACATCTCTTCACAAGAAAAATCTGGGACTTCTACATGCTTTCTCGCCAAGGCACGTACACGCCCATGAAGTAATCCTGATTGAATGAAGTGCATAATTCTGCTATATCCACGTTATTTACATTCAAGAGCCGTCAGTCCAATTTCAAGGTGTCCCTCTTGGTGACTGCAATCACGGCGTTGGGCATAAGACGGAACTACACTAAATACACAGTCGAGACGCGGTAGCTGGATGCCCAAAGAAGCTTGACAACACTATTAAGAGGGGTGCATCCAACCACATACGTACCTGCCCCGCCGGAGAATGCCGAGAGGAATTCATCCAGAAAGATTGATGATTACACTTGACTTGACGGAAGACGAATCAAAACAATGCATTTTCGAATCGCCATAGTGCATGAAGCGTAGTAGCCTAGCAGCTACGGCTTAGCAATCCTGACTAGCGATGATCGCCGTCATCTGCCGAGCTTACATTGGCTGATAACTTTCGCATGGCCTATGGCTTGCGACGATTTCCCGGATCCGGATCCGGAAGGTTTTCTACACTGGATTGCTTCCTGGAGCACCAGATGCCACAGTGAGCGAAGCTACTACATTCCCACAAGAGTGGCAGACTCAAACGCTCCGACACCCCGATCAGAGCCCTGACTCATCTTGACTCTGCGGGCAAGAATCCAAGATCCAGCTCATCGGCCCAAGCGGAGCGACTGAATCCTTCCAATCTATACCTCCACCCATCGATTCGAGTGAGTTTCTTTTTGACACACCCTGATCGCAAGATAAGGTCTGTCAAAGCAGATCTCATATACGCACTCTGGCCCGATCAATGAGGCAGGCAGAACCGGCCTCCGGATATGGCCATGAAGAGCGTCAGCATGCTTCCTTTACAACAAGGCTACCTTCAAATTGACTCCGTCAGACTTCAATCAGGATCTTTGCATACTGGGAATGTCCACTCGTTCGGCTGAACCACACGGCGGCGAAGCCTTACTCAGGTCTAAGCTATGGGCCGCGGCTGCATGGGGAAAAAACAACGACCACGAGGTTCTGCGACTTTTCGCCTGAATAGTTACAAGTTTACCGTCTTGATCCGAACAAGAAAACGTCATAATCGCAGTCTTGTTATGCGCTGAGACAGGGGGCACGCTTTCATTGTCATGCTGAAAACAGATGTTCTACACTACGGGCGACAGGGCAGGGCTAGGGCGGCTAGGGTCGAAGATAAAGGCCCTGGCAAAGAAGCAATCTAGACACTTTAGAGAGCAAGGTCATGCACTTCACTGAAGACACAATGCACCAACACACAAATTCAGGAGCAGAGACAAAGCCCACAACAAAAGCACAAATGCACACATACACATATACATTGACATACCCCTACATACAGCATGTACATGCATACAGTTTTTAGCACTCGCAGCTCGACCAAGTCAGGCGAGGTTTGGGGAAGTCCAATTAATTACAGAGCTAAAAAAGCACAGCAGATTCACTGGCACATACATAGATGCCGCTACGTATGTTCGTATGTACATATTTGTGTACAAATATATGTCTGTCTGTACGCAAGGTATGTGAGCGCTTCCTCCTCTTTTGCTTCTTCTTCAACACCACAGCTGCGAGAGAATGGCAGGCTCTCCATCCCGCTCTTTCGAACTGTGCTGGTATCTGCATGCATCTTACACTTCTTACACGCAACGAAATCGAATGAACAAACAGACTCCTTGACTGCAGCTGTTTGCGTGAACAACACACTCACAGACTCGTATTCCTGGCAGCAGTTCGCAACACCCGGCTATTTATGGCTCCTGAAGCAATCCTCCCTCCGACCTCTACCGAGCCGAGACACTGCCCAAAGTACCGTAGTACTTCGTCACTTCAGCTGTGTCAGCATCGTTCGTCTGAAGATGCGCATATGCCAGTTGCATGAGGGTGACGCCGAAGATGAACCTTAGAAAACGTAGCTTTGCTTGTGCCTGCGACGAGCAAAAAAAAGACGCAACCCCAATGATCTCAAAGTGAGGAAAGAACATCCGGTGCACGGTTCGTGGGGGCCGCGGGCCTAGTATTGCAAAACGCTGAGCGAACAGGCCGACATGCATGGCGGGTAGCATGACGATTGCCAGCAGCATCAACGCCCAGAACAGGACTCGAACAGACCTTGGCGATGACGTGTCAACACACACACACACTGATGCGCTCGCAGACACAGCCTTCACTGGTAGTTTGGCTATGTGGCTCACCAATTGCAGGACGACTTTGAACGGACGGAGAGCTGGCCGGTAGTAACAGGTAGTACTCATGCTCTTGGGCTGAGGGCATCAATGTTCAGGACGAAGTTGACAATACAACAGTCATTCGAAGTTGACAATACAAGAGTAATTGAATAGTGAATAGTGCAGGCAGTGGAGCAGTACTTTGAAGCAGATGCTGCTCGGCAGGCTATTGAGATGTTGTCCCTTAAGCCGCAGGCGTTCAATACATACGTCACCCCACAGCGAAATGACGACTTTTCCCCACCGCCCGAAACATCTGGAATCAGTTCAGTACATGTCGTCCTGCGCTTAACAGCAAGGGACTGAGACTGAGAGTGCCCGATTCTTCGTGCTAGGCTTGATGATTCAGGAGAAATGGGCTGCTGAATACTCCCGCGTGCAAATCCCTTCCCCGTCCAGTCGAAGTGGGTCGCACATTGTGGCAGAGCCGCCCTGCAATTCCATTGACCATAATGCGCAGGTCGCTGCAGAAACGAACAACTCTCCTGGGCAGGCGCTCGCTTCCCTCCTGTTCTTTCCACTCGAGCTACCTTGAGTACAACTGGCAACAAGATGACTGGCTGGACACTTCAACGCACCGAGGTTGTTTCTGAGTACCGCTAATTATAACTTATAAGCAGTATCATTCGCAACTAGTGCTAGCAGCTAGTAATACTTACCTACTCTTGGCAATATGATGACGACGACGCCGACGGCACCCTGCGAAGCCGGCAGGGCCACTACTACCACTACGGCTACTGCTGCCGCAACTACCGCGACCACGACTACGACTACGACTGCGATACTGCTACTACTGCTACTGCTACTGTGCGACTGCCGCTGCCACTGCTACTGCTGCTGCTATTGCTACTGCTGCTGCGACTCCGCTTCTCCTGCTGCTGCCTGCTACTACCACTGCCTCTGCACCAACACCACCATTGCTGACCACCACTACTACGACGACTGCATACTGCAACCGCCATTATGATCACCCACATCAACAACCGTAGCCAGGCCCAACCTGTGGCCAAATTTCTTGTTTGTTTGGCTTCGTAAAAGGTTTGGAAAGTAGGCATTTATTGACGGAGCGACCGTATTCACTGTAATTTTGGCAATAGCACCGGCACATCCCAAAGCGTGACCTAATCGTTGGCCAGGCGCAGCAGTCTCAGGACACGCACCAAGCGTATCATTCGCAGGAGTCGGAACTGAGAAAGCTCGATTGCAAATCCTGCAACCCCGACAGGCGCGATCGTGCCGCAGGGGCTCTTGCAATTGCTGCATGAACTTTTGCACCGGCTTTCGTGACGACCCACGGCCTAGCAGCACAATCGCCTCATCGGCAGTCGATATGGCCTTGGAGGTGCGGAATCAACCAAAAGCAAGACTCTGTCTGCTGGTCAGATAGGTTCACATTAGATGGGCATGGTTATCACGGCCTATAGAAACACACAGCCTGTTAAGGAGATGTTGTTTAAGCTGCCACGGCCCAACTCAAGCCTCAAATCCGGCCGGGATGCGACAAAGAAGGTGTCCATCCAGTTCCATCCAAACCTCGTCAACTTCCGAGCAACACAGTCGTTGCAACTTCATCGTTGCGCGCTTGAAAGTGTCGGCAAACATTCCTCCACCCTGTCAAGGTGGTATGATTTGGCACTCAGGACTGTTCATACACCAATTGTGGGCACACCGTGTCCCTAAAAGGCTCTTACAAAAAAAAACCGCCTGACATGGAGGGCAGGCTTGTGCGGGTAACTGCTTTCAATCAACACTCCAAATACACCAAGTCACTCTGGGTTGCTTGTGCTGAAGAACATTTTGCCGTCTGCAAAAATGCGCAGGAAGAGCTCCACCACGAACGCCACGCACCAGGTGATGTCGAATATGCGAAAAACTACCTCGTCATGGATGGGTATCACGGCAAGACATGTTAGTGCTCTTGCTTCTACGCCCGCATGTGTCTGTGGATAAATGAGCGATCGTGACTGGAAGATCAAGCACCGCACAGCACAACCAGTGCAACCAACGGGCATGCGGCTCCTTGGCTTCTGCAATATGCATACATGTCTGCACAAACTGGTACGAGTAAATCTCTTACCTACGCCTCCTCACTTCCAGCACTTGCGCTCCTTCGGAAGTAGAAGCGGGAAAAGTTGTGTGTCGGCCAGAACGAAGGGACAGACCCGGCAGCTACATAGTTAATCAATCCCAGCTGCTGAATTGATATCCTGCATTGCCACATGTGTTTCGGCACCCAAGGTTGCTGACGATGCCAGCAGCGTCACCATCACCAGTAGCTCAAAGCGGGCATTGCGCACCAGCTGGTGGCACATTCCTAAGCAATGGAAAACTGTTCGTCTATTCCATCCGATGCGGCTCCAAGAGTTGAAGCATGCACCCTTCGCCTATATGGTATAATTAGAATAGGAGTCGTCAGTCGTGTAACTACACAATAAGACTGACAGTACGTAGGTGAGCCTTCCCTGTGCATTGACTCGAGGTCTCTCTGCCCCTCAGACTGACAGCAGGCAGGGCGCGTCTGTGCCATGGCATGTCCGACTCCTTGCAAGCGTGATGGAACTGCGGCTTGGTTTAGAGGCTTGCCACTACACGGAAGCGAACATGAAGGGCAGCATCATCTCTACTCTAAGAATTGCAGATCTGTGGCATTGAAGTGGTACGTCGTCACCGACTTTGCCAGCGGAATTGGGGTGCCAGAACCTCAGTTCACAACGAGCACGCGCGGGTTTGGAACGGGGTGAACAGCGCCTGAAAGAGTAACGTGCGTGTATGTACTTGTAGATCATGCAAATGCACTCATACAGCTGCGCATGATTCAAGCTCCGCACATTCACACTATGGGTCGACACCGCCGAGACATACGCGCACAGAGAGAGAGAGAGGCAAAAACACAGAAAAAAACAAAGAAGCACTGCGCAAGCTTGGCAAATCATTGAAACTTTGAAGTTTCCGCAGGGCCGGGGTCTGATTGGACTCAAGGGTGGTGAGGTTGCTACAGTCTAGTGGTTGTTATGTCTTTGTGAGTCCACCAGCTATCCACCGCGGGATCCGCGCACACACACAATCACACTCATGCACCCACACACCCATTATTCAAACCACCTGCTAATGTCAGCCGAACTCTGAGATGCGTCTGTGCAGTCTTCTCTTGAATCTTTTCACGTCCAGGCTCTTCCTTCTCTCGGTAAAGCTTGGAACCACGATCCCCTGACCGCTATGTTCTCCTTCTGTCATCGGTCACTTGCTGCACGTGCTGCCATGCAGCTCCTCTTTTTCTCCCCCATCCTCAGACCCGGCCGTCAGTGGGCGGTCACATCTTCTGACTACACCTTGTCATCTAAGTCTCGTTGCGCTCTTGGAGAAGGACACCGTGAGCTTGGCTGGAGCTTCTCTCGACAAGCTGGGCCCTTGCTGCTCCTGACGCATGCAGTTGAGTGCCTCTGCCAAGTCTTGCATTACTGCAGGCCGGCCTCAGGCATCTCGCGATTGCCCACGGTATTCCTCGGCCCAACCCACAACTCTGTGTCTGCGACGGTGGGATCCAACATGCAGGATGGGTGCTCCCAGAAGTCTGCTGGAAATGAAGAAGGTGGATGCTGAGTTCTGCGGGTTGGTAGAGCCTATCCGATATCCCCCGGTTGCTCAGGTCTGCAACCCTCAAACACGATCTCATTGAAGCGATAGCTGGTCATGCCTGGTGTCCGCTTCCATGATGCGATCTCTGTGGCCGGAACCAATGCAGACTGCCGCAGGCCTTCGCAGCAGCACTCCATGTGAGCTGCAAACAAAGTGTTCCTAGACGCTTAAAGCTGAGCTGAGCATGTGGCAGCTGCTGGGGAGACTTGGCGGTGGAAGGACAGGACTTGCTTCTCCTCACGGCAATTCGACTTCAAGTGGGAGCGTATGATCAGCCATGGCATGCTCGACTGCTCCAATCCCCTCGTCTTTCAGTGACAGATCATGCTGGAAAAGGTCGTCACAATGTTGCGCAACCCAACAGATAGGCAGTGAATGACGAGCTTCAAACTTCGAAACAACTGCCGACATTTCCTGGATTGACTTTGGTTTTCGAAGCCTGGGCCGGAACCTGACAAGCTTTCTGCCATCGAGCCTCCCCACTACTGTTTCCAAAACTCTCGTGTCGTGAATTCATACTCGCGGCTTTCATATTCAGACCAGCGACTTTCTGCCGTGACATGGAGCGGGACTGGGATGTCCTGTCAAGCGTCTTGCGAAATCTCTCGCTTTCGCCCGCAGACTCACAGGTCTGAGCATGTCTGAGCTAGTCTGACAGTCTCATGTCGATAGTCGTTCTGCAGTTCTGCTACAAGGTACGTGGCTCCTTAGGTTGTAATTGATCTTCCCTCTAAGTGGCCGCTCGACCCTGGAGAGTCCTGCGTATTGATGCAGCCAGGTTGGTCAAGTTGAACACCATGCACATGCCTCCACAGCAGCTGGGTCCAAGACTAGAGGTCACTAGCATGCCATCAACATGCCGCGCTGGGCGGCGGAATCTCACAACTCTGGAGAAAAGGTGTCTCTTTCTTGACTGCAGAAACAACAAATCCATGAATCCTGCAACACAGGAGAATTTCAGAACGAATGCCATCGACCAGATGCTCCACAGCGAAGCTAGCGATGTCTCATTCCAGCTGAGCATCAAAGGCAAGAGTTCCTGATGAACCTGAAGAACCCGCTGCTCCAGAGGTGCAAGTTGGAGCCGCACGGCCTACAAAGGTCATGCAGGCCAGCTTGTCAAAGAAGCCGTCTCAACATGGGGTCAAGATGATCAAGACTTCAACATGAAGGGGTGTTCGAGAGCCCTTCGACATGGTGAGATGCTGCATGTTAGACTGCAATCGGTTCCAGCCAAAGCGAGGCCACAGCGCTTCTTTTCCAAGCCACATCGCGCAAGCACGCTCACAGGACAGCTCTGTAAGCCGAAGGAGATTTGTTCCGAAGCTTGGCGTAGGCCGAGGTTTCTACCGTGCTTGCCTGACCAGTTGAGGCAAGCCTACCTAAGTCCGGGCGATCTCAGCCTTAAACTGTCAGCTCTGCTGAATTACTTTGTGTCGGTGGCGCCTGGAACCCTCTGCCTGCAGTCTAGTATACTTCTCATTGGCAGGGGAATGCGCATCAAATCCATGTCCTTGTCGATCCTTGTATCTCTGGCACAGCTCAACTTCTTTCTGGCATTCAGCATTCCTTCGGACTACTCACTGCCTGGCGTGGTACGTGAGGAACGGCAGGTTGCCGAAGCCTCACTGTTCTAATTAATGCTTTTGAAAGGCCCCATGTTAAAAGGACCGGTCAGTGAAGGCGACGGTGAGTGCTGCAAAATGCTCAAGATCTGAGATACAAGTACCACGCTGGCCATCAATGACCCTAAGACTCGAAGTTGCGCCCGGCGCGCACCTTCGTGCGAGCCGGACGCCCCTGACAGGCACGGACGATCCACGTCCATCCGTGCCTGGGAAAATTCCTCTCATGGCAAAGACGCCGTATCCTCTGGCCTGCGGATTTGCGCCTCGACTCGCGAGTGTCCGTCAGGAGTTTAGACAAAGATCGCATTGTGACAGCTTCAATGTTCAACGTCCAGCGGCACTGCCGAGAAGAGCCTTTACAGTTGGATAGCTATGGATAACACGCTCTTGAAGCAAGGCTTTCAGCCATTTGTGTTGCTTCAACCATTTGGAAACTTATCCAGCAGGTTTCACGTGCACCGCAGTCTCACTGGCCCCTCGAGTCTTCGAGAGGAAGTCGACAGATAGAGACTGGAGCAACGAAACCAAAACTTGCAAAACTACTCAGAGAGGTATCTTCTGCGTCTCCTCCTCTACTTCTTTGTCGTCGCACATGTTCCCGCTCATGACGAAAGCAGGAGCATCTTCGTCAATGTCTTCGATGCCTTTGATCTGCTGTGAAAGTTCTGTTTCTGCATGCATCGCGTACCGTGGTCGCAGCTGTTGCTTCTGCCCAAACCGCACTAACTCGTGACATCAACTGCACTTGACAGGCTGGGCGCGGCCCATCGCTTTCTCATCTACGACGGACTCCATCAGCATCTCCAGTGGCATGTCATAACTTCGTACACCTGCAAGCTAGTGCAAGGTTCTGACATAGCAATGCCTGCCATGAGAAGGCTACATCCATTCTAGGAACGAAAGCGGTCGCAACGACAAGGGGAACCCTCTTCAGGAAGCCTCACATTCTTGAAGTAGTTCTTGTTGCACATGTCACATGTTGCAGCTGAGGTGCACAAATCGAGAAGTGTACCAAGTCACATGTTGCAGCTGAGGTGCACAAATCGAGAAGTGTACCAAGCCAGCAGGATGAAAGGCATGNTGACACCACAAATCGTGGCTCAAGATGACAAGCACAAATCGAGAAGCTGTGTGTTTGTCTTTGGGAGTTCGGAATGGGGATTCGTCGGGTTTGATTGGGTTCGGTGGTGGATTTCGGAGCTTGCTGTGGACATGGAGCATTCTCATCTAGATGACGTGCCATTTCAAGTAAGACGACGTATGCTACAAAATCCTGCTCCAAGTCATTACTCAATCGTTACGAATTCTCCTTCTCCTCTCCCTCATAACCAACAGGTTATGAGCCCAAACCCCCTAGCCACTCCCGATACACCACAACACCCAACAACAGCAGCCGCCGCAGAGCATCAGCAAGGAGGCAGCTTCGTGACCATGAGGAGCATGACCCAGGTCGAGTTGCCAGCGGATGTCTTGAGATCTTTCACTACTAGTATTTCCGATGACCTTTCTTTTGCTGCTGNTTGCCAGCGGATGTCTTGAGATCTTTCACTACTAGTATTTCCGATGACCTTTCTTTTGCTGCTGATATACAAGCTGCTTTGATTGAGTTAGCATCCAGAATACAGTACCGCACGGAGGTTTTAGGATCGGCATTGGGTGAGGTGGGGCAGTCAGTGCGCGGATTGCAAGACGGCTATAGTCACTTGGTCGGAGGCTTGGAGAAAATCCACAGCGACCTGCAGCAACAGAAGCATATCATTCAGTCTTTGGTGGAAGCCAAGAATGTGAACAGAAATGAGCTTGATCAACTCAGAACAAACTTNCAGCGACCTGCAGCAACAGAAGCATATCATTCAGTCTTTGGTGGAAGCCAAGAATGTGAACAGAAATGAGCTTGATCAACTCAGAACAAACTTGCAGCATTATCTTGAAGAGCGTAAGCAGGAGATGTCTGCAGTGAAAGCTACCATCGAGAGTTCGGTTCAGAGAGAGGCGACATTACTTGCAAGGATGGAAATCCTGGAAGGACAGATGTTGCAGCTGAACGAGAACATCAAACGGTCACCATCTGCAAATCAGGGAATTGCGAGGCAGAGTAGTCAGGAGGGTGAGGCAGAAATTGCCCCCCCGGATATGGCAGCCCTGCATGAGCGTATGGATGGGATTGGTCGTGAAACATTGCGTATAGCATGGCAGGCTGATGATTTTCTGGGCAGGTTGGAGCAGGTGGAAGGCCTGTGTGAACACTTGACAGAAACTTGGCATGCGGATGTACCGGTGATTCAGATGACTCCCGAAGCAGCTGTAGAACTCCCAACGGGAGGGAGCGTCAATCAAGAGCAGGATGATTGGTGGACCGCACCTGCGTCTGAGGGCTCACAACACCCATGGGGTTTAACAGTGCCGCCAGAGTTGCCTCCAGGGTTTATCAAGGCGGCTCCAGCAGCAGCGGGATCATCAGTTCATGATGAGGGCGTGGGTCCAGCATCGGAGGCATCAACCGATATACCTAATGGGCGGTGGAAGGCTTTGCTAGACCTACCAGTGTACAAGACCATTACAGGACAACCCTGGGAGACAGCTCTTGCCTTCACTACTTGGAGAAAGCAGTTTGTTGCAGTGTGCGAGACGGTCAGCGGTCCTTTTGCGAGATACGTGGAGACGCAGTTTGACGCAGCACACAAACGACATGAGCTGCGTATGGCAGGTGGTGCTAGGCAGGACATTCCAGCGGTTGAAGAGAAGTTCAGAGACTGGGAGTCAAGATTGGTGGTAGGACTTTTGAAGGTTCTTCCTCAAGATGTCAAGTCAGCGGTAGTAGAAGACCCAAGCACAACGATGACGTCGCTTGGACTTCTTGAAGAGGTTGTGACTTTGGTACAGCCGGGTGGTCGCGAGCTTCAGCGTAGTGAGAACTCAATATAGTCTCCAAATGTCGGTGCAACAAGTGCAAAAGAAGCTTTGGAAATCATCCGAAAATGGCGTACAGCAAGGGCTAGAGCAGCAGCGTTTGGATTGCCTGCGACGGCGCCTAGTGAAGCTATGCGCTCATTGTCATCTTTGACTCGTACGCTTGAGAGGAAGTTGGATTCTTTGCGCACGCGTCTGAGTATTATGAAACTTGCCCCTGAGATTCAGTTTCCCACCGAAAATGGAGTAACCATGATCTTGAATACGCTGGAAAATGAGCTTCGGCAGGCTAGTGCTGATGAGACTGTTCGTCTTAACAAGCAACAATCTACTTCTGAAGACGTGCCGACTGCAGCAAAGGGCAAAGGAAAGGGTAAGGAAGCTGATAAGGGAAAGGGCAAGGGAAAGGGTAAGGGCAAGGAGAGCAAGGGCAAGCAGGGTAAGACTAACAATGGTAGTGCAGGAACAGCCTCAGGTGGAAAGAGCGAGAGCAGTGATCGTCGCAAAGAGTTGCCATGTCACTTCCATTGGTCGCCTGCAGGTTGCTATCGCAAGTCATGTCCTTACTCTCATGCTGAGAAGCACAAGCNAGTTGCCATGTCACTTCCATTGGTCGCCTGCAGGTTGCTATCGCAAGTCATGTCCTTACTCTCATGCTGAGAAGCACAAGCCCAAGCCTAACAATGCAGCAGCAGCACAAGCTCCAGCACTGCCTAACAATGCAGCAGCAACACAAGCTCCAGCATTGGTTGGCGGAGGTGGTGCAGAGACCAGTAGTGCTGCCCAGGCCGCCGCAAAGCCGAAGGCAAAACCAAAGCCAAACCCGAAAGCATCATCAGTAACAACATTCACTTCAGTGGCTATGATGGCCATGCGATCAGAGGGTTTGAGAGAGAAGATTCCGAATCGAGTGATGCGGACTCGCTTTCGGAGGTGTCTGGGGGTTCATTGGATTCGGAAGATAGCACGGTAAGCATCTTGACGTCACATCCTCCAGAAGACGACTTCGAGGAAGCTTTGATCGGAGCCTTAGAGCATGCAAGGTTGGAGGCGCAAGAGCCGTTATGCTACTTGATCCTGGATCATGATGAGTACATTCGTTGGAGACAGCCCCAGATGGTCAACGGTAGAGCTCATCGTCAGTGGTGNTTAGAGCATGCAAGGTTGGAGGCGCAAGAGCCGTTATGCTACTTGATCCTGGATCATGATGAGTACATTCGTTGGAGACAGCCCCAGATGGTCAACGGTAGAGCTCATCGTCAGTGGTGTGAGGTAGCTACAGGTCCCGATGCCCCTCCAAACGTTGCGATTGCTGTCTGGATGGTGTTGCGACATGAAGAATTTGCCACGCCTGTTGAAAACATTGAGGTTTCAGAGACGCAACGTATCCTGCGCATCGATCAGATTTTGGTCACTTGTGTTGATGGGACGCCTCGGGAGGCCTACTTGGCATGGTGTGTTGATGTTGCTGATGGAGATGAGGTGTTCATTGTGATCACTCGTGGAAGCTATCAGCCCCAGGTGAAATCATATTCAGACTCTGCGAACATGCTCGAGGAAGCCTCAGTTCATGAAGCATCAGTTTCAAGTCAGCGTCATCATCAGATTCAGTCTCCAGCATCCAGTAGTAGTCAGCCATCGCATCAACAACCACACCCGGAGCTTCAGTTCTCTCAGGTTCTGGAGCTGGTGGGATGTACTGCATGCGCACCACACTTCACGGCACTAGGAGTAGAGTGTCTTGATGATCTTAGGTATTTGAGTGTGGAGCATTTTGCCAGTGTGCCTGAGCCTGCAAGGGAACAGCTCATAGCCCTTTGGGTTCATCTTTGCGAGGAGGAGCCACCTCTAGGAGGAGTGAGTTCTTCTGGAGGTTCTGTCGCGAAGAAGGCTTGTAGTCAAGGGTCTGATGAGCAGGTTCTCTTGGACACAGGTGCGAATGAAGTAGTGCGAACGGGTGGCCAGCGGCCACAACGGGCACACTCCGCGCCTATTCAGTTGGCCGATGGAAAACAAATTGAAGCATTACGAACACGGGATGGAGACATCTGGATTGAAGCAGGCCCTGATGCATCAACATTGGTTGGGGTGTGCAGACTAGTGTCTCTTGGAGCGAACTTCACATGGGATCAAACAGGTGCTTACTTGCAGATGCCAGATGAGCTGGGTGGGGAGTGGGTTGCTCTTCAGGTGGTCAACGGCCTCCCATTCCTGGCGCATGATGTTTTTAAGTCATTGCGACCTTTGTTGACCAAAGAGTGGAAGCGTGAGCACGGCACGGCAGCCGCAGTGTCAGTGGTTGAGGAGCCTCTGGTCAACCGCATCATCACATGGGGTGAGGTCGCAGAGATTGCGGCAACAGCATCACATTCAGTGAAGGACGTTGTGGATGCAGCTGAACAGCGAGCGGCTGTTGCTTTGAGCGAGAAAAAACTGGGATTTCAGCAGGTCGGCACGGTGATCCGAGAGAGCAACCTACCATCTAGAGTGCAACCAGCGCGCAGGTGCATGCAACAGACTGATGAGCCAGTGAGGTCATGGACATTGGGAGCTTGGCGACGCGGGGGAGTCACGGGAATCTCAGCTCTAACGCGTGAAAGGCCAAATCTGGTTAGGCTTGTCAATCGTATGTTGCATGAGTGTGTCCCTGAAGCCACATGGACTTCTATCACAATCAACGACGGCATCACTTTTATGCCACATCGCGATGCACAGAATGAAGCAGCCTCTAAAAACTTGGTGATCTGTTTAGATGCGTCTAGCGTTGGTCGTGGGGGTGCGCTGTGGATTGAGGATCCACAGGGTACTGTACATCGACAAATCAAGCCTGGTGTTCAACTGGCAGGAAGGGTGCACAACTTGCGACACAAGGCGTTACTTTTTGACCCATCAAAGTGGCATGGCACGGAGCCTTGGTCAGGAAAGCGCTTGGTTGTGACGGCATACACTGCAGGGCTTTGGGAGAACTTGTCAGAGCAAGACAGGATAGCTTTGAGAGAGCTGTGCTTCCCCTTGCCAAAGCCAAAGCAGGCAGCTGCATCAGCTGAGACTGAGCTACAACCAAAGCAAAGCATCGCACTTACCAGCATGCCGCCGAGCATTACCCAACCCATCATCGGAAAACCAGAGGAGGATCTCATCTTTCAGGAGGTTCTTGATTGTGAGGGTGAGTCAGGAGTTACGGGGCATGGTGATTTCTGGAGGGATGTTTGCGAAGCTCAGCAGGGTCTTGGGGGTGCTCGGGTTTCGCAGTTCAGGGATGATGTGGAATCCCGCGCACGTGAGTGCCATGGAGATCTGTCGGCAGTGCAGGCCGTCCACACAACTTACCAGAAGGGCTGCCTCGAGCGTCAGGCGAGTCGTGGACATCGGAAAGCACATTATCGCATTCCTACGCATCAGGTGAGTTCTGGGGTTGTAAGCTTTGATCTGTCTGGACCACATGTGTTGGGGAAAGATCAGTCACTGTATTTCCTGGTAGGCGCTTTCACGACTGGTGACACAAGGACGCTGCCATATGTCAGGACGCAGCCCTCAAAGACATCTGCAGAAACTCTAAAAAACATGAAAAGCATCATTATGCAGATCAGGGCGGAGCTTGAGGATCCGGTAGCTGTCATCCGAGTTCATAGTGACAACGGTGGAGAGTTTGTTGCAGGTAAGGTTGTGGAAGCCCTTCATTCAGATGCTATTTGGAAAACGTGTACAGCTGCTTATGAGCCAGAATCAAACGGACGAGCTGAGCGGCAAGTCCAAGCGCTGAAGGAAAGGGCCACCAGCTTTCTTCTTCATGCAGACCTTCCTAGGACTTTTTGGCCATATGCGGTTAGGCAGGCAGCTTATGAGCTGAGACTTGTTGCCATGGACAAGGAGATACCAGCTGGAACGCCAAGGTTTGGAGACCCGGTGGGAGTACGCATCCAAGGAGCTGAAGCTTTTGGGCCACGCGTGCGAGAGGGGATCTTCTTGTGCATCGAGGAGGCTATGCAACATGCTTCACAGGTCCTAGTGGATACCGAAGCGGGGGTACGGTTTATGACAACGAGACTTCCAACGCCATTGGTCGGGGAGAGTAAGCGCTGGAGAAAGGTTGTGAGTCCAGATGAGACGTTGGCGGTATGGGTAGCCCAGGATGGGAGCACACGGTGGACCCCCCCAAATGCGGATGAAGTTATTACCGTAGAAGAACGAATCCAGGGGCCGGAGGCTGAGGATCATGAGCTCAGGGTTGCAGCTAGGATTCGGAGTGTCTTGAAGGCAGAGGAGGGCTCTGAGATGAATGCATTTTCTTGCCCAGCTGATACCATCACACCTGTTGCAGCAATCGCAGCATCTACAAAGGGGACCAAGAAGACGAAGAATTATGGTGTCTGGAGTCTCCAGGCTGAGAAGGCGGCATACAAGAACGAGGCGCGAGCACTTGCAGCAATGTCTGGCCAAGACACAAACGAAGTAGAAGATCCTTCACTTCACTTTGACAGTCGTGTTTTCACTGAGGGACCAGAGTGGAGAAAGCAGAAATGGTTGAAGGGTTTGGAAACAGAGGTCACCACGATGTTTGAAGACAAGCAGGCTTTGGTAAAGTCGAAGAAGGATGAGTTGAAAGCCTATTTGGGTTTGAATCCCACCGATCCGTTGCCGAAGACGTTACCGTCTA
The DNA here is from genome assembly GCA_003297005.1 of Symbiodinium sp. clade A Y106. Classification (NCBI taxonomy): domain Eukaryota; class Dinophyceae; order Suessiales; family Symbiodiniaceae; genus Symbiodinium; species Symbiodinium sp. clade A. The sequence goes on from BGNK01003956.1 coordinate 61,614, forward strand.
AACTTGTGATGANTTTGAAGACAAGCAGGCTTTGGTAAAGTCGAAGAAGGATGAGTTGAAAGCCTATTTGGGTTTGAATCCCACCGATCCGTTGCCGAAGACGTTACCGTCTAAACTTGTGATGAATGCAAAGCCTGACGGGATACCAGGTCCGGACGGGAAAACTCCCCCAGTGGACTTGAATGATAGTGACACCTTTCGGGTGCCCAAGAGAGTGACTCTTGGGAGGGCGGTGGCGAAGATTGGCCAGACGCTTGTCGCCACTGCCCGATGCCACGTGAGCATGCTCTTTGCTGCGTGGTCGTCTGTTGGCATGAGGAGTGGGGTGAGCCCGCGTACCAGGTGTACACTGGTCTTCTTTTCGGACTACCGCTGGCCGTCACGTCTTTTCATCGGTGGAGTCGGTTTGTCGAGGCGGCCGGGCGGCGCTTAACCTTCACGCTGGTCTCTGCGTACTTCGACGATTCTCACGTCTCTGATTGGCGTTCGGCCAAAGGCTCTGGGCAATGGGCTTACAATTGCCTTAACGAGGCGTTGGGCACCCCATTTGCGGCTGCCAAGAAGCAGCGGATGGCGATTTCAGGTTCATTTTTGGGGTTGGAGTTTGACTTTTCATCCGTTCTCACCCAAGGCTACGTGTCCTTCTTTGTTCGAGCCAGGCTCGTGGAGAAAGTCACCGATCTCATCGAGTCGGCTCGGGCTTCAAACACCCTGAGAGCAGGTGTCGCGTCGAAGCTCTATGGCATGCTTAAATTTCCTTGAGCTGGGAATGTTCGGGCGAGTGGGTGCCGGAGGACTGGCAGCGATTAAGGATCGCCAGATGGATAAAGGGGTCGCCCTTACCCCGGCGCTTGAAGAGAGCCTTAGCATGGTACTGTCCGTCCTGCGGGTCAGGCCGGAGAGGCAGTATGATGTAGGATGGCGTGTGCATCCTCGGATCCTGGCCGCGAGTGACGCGGCGGAGGACATACCAGGTTGTGGAACGGGAGGGTTCCACCTGGTCCGTTTCGATGCCATCCAGGTGCGCGAATCATTCGTGGCTCATGTGGACGCTGAGGTTTACAGCCACTTCGAGGCTGGTGACCACAAAATCGCACAACTGGAACTTTCCATGGTCCTCTACGCAGTGACGACGCGACCCAATGCATTCCGTGGTCGGCGGGGCATTTGGTTTAT
>BGNK01003957.1:3745-61245 GCA_003297005.1 Symbiodinium sp. clade A Y106
TTGCCGGAACCTGCGTTGCCGAAGGAGGGGACTCCTGAGCCCTTCCAACAAAAGACCTCACTGAATCATACTCCACGCTATCGTGGAGGCTAGTCGGCTCAGGAGCCAATCTCCCCGAAGTCGACCTCGCCATTAAGTTCTCCACCGCAGCGGGCAGCGTCTGGACAGCTCTCATAACCCCTGAGAACACACCTCCTGATCCTGCCGCTTGCACTTGGGCTTGTCCTCGAATTTCAGTAATCATCACCCCTGTTGGAGGGGACTGAAGTTCAGAAACAGCTTGCTGCATAGTAGAAGAGGAAGGGGCCACGACAGTTCCACGTCCAGTCATCTCCGGGGTGGCTGCCATAGTTCCGTATCCAGGAACCGCCGGTTGCGGTGTCGCGCCAGCTGTCTCAGCCGGCGCATTCTGATGGCTCGCCAGCATGCTAGCCGACAAGACTTCACCATCAATATCTTGACTTCCGCGAAGAGGAGGCGAAACACCGTTCAGCACTCGAGGAGCACCTTCAGTCCCACCTTCTTGCGCAGTAGCAACACTTGGGCGTATCATAACCTGTTGGANTAAGTTGGGATTGCCGGCTGCAGGGTCCATGCTAATCTTCTCAGTTTCGTTCCAGAACACACCAGAGGAAGCCTCAAAGAACCATGGCCCGGCACACGGACTTACGAACTTTTGCACACAAAGAGCATGTCGGCTTACGTTGTCCTCTGGACTAACCTGTGCATGCCAACTGCTGTTCACATGGAGCTCTGCTCCAACTTCAGCCATCAAGGCTGCGTAGTGAAGACGTCGAAGGCCAGGTCCTTCATCAACAGGGTTCTATAAGGGTTCCTTAAAGGGATCTATAAGGGTTCTATAAGGGTTCCTATAAGGGTTCCTTAAAGGGATCTATAAGGGTTCTATAACAGGGTTCTTTGAGGAACTTAGGTTTAGGGTTTAGGGTCAGGGTTGAGGGTTTCATTGAAACCCTATGAAGCCCTTACAGCGCTAAGACCCTAAAACCCCAATGCCCTAAACCCTAAAGCCTTTTCTAATGAAAGACCACAGCTTAAAGCCTTAAAATGCTGAAGCCTCAAAGCTGCGAAGCTCCCGAGCCAGAAGCTTTCCTTCGGGTCTAAAGCCCCTTCCTCCGTCTTAAGCCCCTTAATATAGGGGCCTTAAGAATTACAATAGGGTTTCGGTGTATATCATGCGAAACTATCTGTAATAAAGAGCCCCCGAATGGGATTGGTATCTATTTGGGCCCTTAGACTAACCTGACAGGGCCCTCCTCGGCCCGCGGATGCTATGGCCCTGCTCTTGGGCGACCATGCCGAGGCGGAGGAGGGCATCGCGGTGCTGAGGAGCCTTTCACTGTCCTCCTTCAAGGGTTTTGGGGGGATACTTGGAGGGGCAGCGGACTTAGTAAGTCGTTTATAAGTAGGCTTATCATTGGGGTAACTCCATTTAGGGTACCTAGAACTCTACTTTTACCCTACTTACTAAGTCCCTTGCCCCTCCAAGTAGGGTCGGGGTTTAGGGTTCGGGGTTTAGGGTCTGATGCTGGGGACAACGAAACTCACGGAGCCCCTTGAAGGCTTAGGGGCTTTCTGGGTTCCTTTAAAGGGCTACCTTTATGGGATCTTTACAGGGTTCCTTTAAAGGGGGTCCTTTTAGGGTTTAGGGTTTGGGGGTTTAGGGTTTTAGGAGTTTAGGGTTGTAGGGTTTTGGGGTTTTGGGGGCCTCTTTAAAGGGTTCCTGTCAGGTTCCTGGAGGTTCATGGATTTGATTTCCTAAGCCCTGAACCCTGAACCCTATTATAAGTATTGTTGCCTTATTTGTAACCCTAGTTAGGGGCCTTGATAATTACCTATACTATTTTGGGGGCTCCTTATTACAATTACAGTATAATGGGCCCCAAAACCCTATTCCAATTATCAAGGCCTCTATAGTACCTTCAAAAGGAACCCTTAAACCCTAGTTACTAAGTCCCAATAACCTCCAAGTAGGGCCTAGTGCCGAGGAGTGAGAGCTCCGTGGATGCTGAGGGCAACATCCTGGTGAAGCTCTTTGAACTCCTTCTGCTTGTTAGCACCTTTGGTTTGGGGTTTAGGGTTTAGGCGTTGTTTTGTTTTTTTTTCCTCTTGGTGGTTATGAGCTTGCTTTCTGCATGGAACTTCGGTGTTTGTTGTTTCCCTTCGAACTCTGGGTTGGTCTTGAAGACGAGAAGCTGTTTCAGCTTATGGTACCTTCTTGAGCGTGACATCAAAAACTTGGACGTAAACCACAACCCCCGAAAGCGCGACGCCTTTTGAATCCCAAATCCCCCTTGAATCAGAGGCCTCGAAAAGTGGGATCGTGTGTAAGGACTCTTCTTGAGGATGGCACCACCTAGTTTAATCCAACCTTTAGACCCCTCTGCATGAAGGAAGCCTTACCCAGAGGGTCCATATATACTGCTATGATGGAATTAGGCCCTAGAAGACCATCCCCATTATGGTTTTGGGGACCTAATTCCATAATAGTAGTGTATATGGACCCTCTGGGTTATGAAGCCAGATAAAACACGCTGGACGCCTTACGAGGCTCTTCTACAACGCCAAAGAAGAAGTTCAGAAGAAGTACAACAAGCCCCAAAACCCAAAACCCCAAACACCGAACATCCTAACACCCAAAAACTCTAAACCCTAACCCCTAAACCCAATGTCCCCAACCTTAACTCCTAAATCCTAAAATCCTAGACCCTTGACACCCCTAAACCCTAAACCCTCACAGATCCCTTTTTCGGAGCCCTTATAGATCCCTGAAAAGGACCCTGATAGGAACCCTTTTGGGAACCCTAATACCCTGTGAAGACCTCCAGCCCAGGAGTACGACCCCAAAAGCTTTCGAAGCCTCCGGCTGCTGGTGATGCCCATGGTGGCGGACCCGGCGCTTCGGTCCTTTCAAGGGGTGCCCTACGGGGTGCGGGTCGGGTCCGTAAAGGGTTCGGGGCCTTTAAAAGGCTTGTAAGAGGGGTTTCTAAAAGGGCCCGTTAAAGGAGCCCTTAAGGAACCCTTAAAGATCCTTTAAAAGAACCCTTAAAGATCCAATAAAGGAGCCCTTAAGGAACCCTTAAAGATCCCTTGAGGGAGCCCTTAAGGAATCCTTAAGGGAACCCTTATAGACCCCTTCAAGGGGCCAGAGGGGTTTAGGTTTGGTTCGGGTCCTTGAAGGGCTCGGGCCCTTGCAGGGCTCGAGCCCTTGAAGGGCTCCTAAACCCTAAACCCTAAACCTCGGCAGGAGAAAAGGTCACTGCATTTAAAAAAAACCCTAAACCTTGAAGACGAACCAGAGATCTGAGGCTTTTCGTGCCAACTGGTCCGATTGGATCCCTGCCAGCGACTTAGACCGGAAGTTCCTGGGCTAATGTTACCCTAAACCTGGGTTCCTGAGTAGTGCCCTTTTGTTCTTTTCATTTTGGGGTCTCCTTAGAAGAGTAAGAAAAAGGGTACCCTTATTATAAAGGGGCTACACAGGAACCTAGACTCCAAATCCTAAACCCTAAACCGGGTTCGTGTAGGGTTCTTTAGGGGCTTTAGGGGCTTTAGGCTCTTTTGGGGATTTAGGATGCCATAGCTACTGGTAGGAAAGTATCTTGTTTATTGTGTATCCCTAGGAGGGTAACGCAACAACCCAGGTTCATCTTAGTTGATGATAATACACGTTAACTCATATTACGGTTCCCCTTATAATTTAATGTATATGCCTTGAGTAAAGGGTTTTGGAGCCTTTGGGAGACAATCCCAGGTTCTTGCGGGAACACGACCGATGCCTGGAGAGCGGTCTCGTGAGGTCACGCTATGCGGTCTGTGGTGCAGATGATGCTGGGTTCTGAAGCTGAATATTTCTTTTTTGGACCCGTCCCTTAAAGGAGCCATTATGACATGAACGTATATGCTTTTGACTCCCTGGTTACTTCAAAGTGTAGGATGGCATCGCCAGCGGCATCGCTCTCTCGGACCAGCCCTTTATTGTGCCCGTTCCTCTCTTCAACAGCCAGCCGGCGGCCCTGCCAACCTTCACGATCGTGCCACGCAAGGGGGCCCTCAAGGCGGTTGAGGGCTGGGAGTGGGCGTCGCAACAACACAGCGTGATCATCAACTTCGATGCTGTGGACAGCCCCGCTGCCTGGGCGGCTCACAAGCACGGCTGCTCGCTGCTGAACGAAACTGCGGCCGAAAGGGGCATCTTCGCTTCCGCGGACGCCACCTGCCAGCTGCTTTCGGAGTGTCCGTCCGAAGAGCTGTGCACAAAGGTCCGCACCCAGACCATGGGAGGCAGGAGCGCCACGGACACCAGTTATCACGACTTCAACGAGGGAAGGGAGCCGAATCAGACGATGCTTCTGTCTCCGGAGGGTGCGGTGAAGCTCTTGCTTTGCTTGCGGACCCGCGCCCCAGATTGCAGCGAGGACTTCGAACGGAAGCGGAAGTGGCTTTATGAGTCTTGGCTTTTGTTAAGGACTTCCCACAATAAGAAAGTCAAACGACCTGCCATAGACTCCTCAACCGAAGCCAAGGATACGGGCAGCCGCAGCATTCACCTTGGCAAGGCCTACGCCCTGAAAGTTCCCATGGAAACTTTGTCATAGTTGGGTAACATTTTACATTTTTATGGGTACTTAAACCCAATAAGGAATAAAAATGTACATGTTTAATACTATCCCAAGCATGAACTAGGAAACTTTGTTGGAGCATGCCGACCGGCTGCGCAACCTCGCGGGTCTGTCGTTGCTCAACGAAATCCGGAGAAATCTGACGGCGGAGGCACAAAAATCACATTAGGGTTCCTATTATAATTCAATGTCGACTCTATTCCTGATTCTGATTGTTGTAACTCAAGGAGTCTTTTCCTTAATTAAGGTGCCTTCTTCTTCTTACTGTTCTTAGAACTCAAGGAGTCTATTCCTTAATTAAGGGGGTTTCGGAGTCTCTGAGGACGCCGAGCACTTCGACGAGGATGCCGCAGCAGCGGTCTGGCAGCTACCTGAGCCGTCTGCCGACCTGCTCACCACGCTTGCCACGCTGGTGCAAGAGGAGACTCCTTGGGGTTCTTGGGTTTCTAGGGTTCCTTAAACGGTCCTTAAAGGCTTCCTTAATGGGAGGGTTCAGGGTTTGAGGGTTTAGGGTATGAAGACCCTAAACCCAAGAGGAGAGGAGAATGCCGAAACTCCTGGCCCAATCGCTGATGCGCAGCCCGTCTCCGAAGCTGCCACCTGAGACGAGCCAGCTCAAGGCGCGGCTTCATATAGAGGCCCCTTAAGAATTACCTATACTATTTTGCAGGGTTCCTTATTATATTTATAGTATAATGGGCCCCCAAACCCTATTCTAAGTATTAAGGCCGAATTAAGGCCCCCATATTATCCTCTCCGCACGTAGATTCGGGCCCTCCTCTTGCCAATCTCGCGCAGAAGCTGCGAGCGGACAACTTCTACACATTCTGCCCTCGCCCACATACTTACCCTCACCCATCCTGACAACAATGACGATGGTGTCGTCATCGTTCTCATCCTCATCCTCCTCATCCTCATCCTGATCCTCATCCTCACCCTCATCCTCATCCTCATCCTCATCGTCACCCTCACCCTCATCCTCATCCTCATCCTCATCCTCACCCTCACCCTCATCCTCATCCTCATCCTCGTCATCATCCTCATCCTCATCCTCATCGTCACCCTCACCCTCATCCTCATCCTCATCCTCATCCTCATCCTCACCCTCACCCTCACCCTCATCCTCATCCTCATCCTCGTCATCATCCCCCTCCTCATGATGATGATGATCATCATCACCATCGAATCACCATCCTCCTCATCATCATTATGTTTAACTTCATCTCCGTATTCTTCTTTATCATCACCATCACCATCACTATCATCAAAACATTTGACCCTAAACCTGAAACTACAGAAACAGGCCGCCTTTGCCGACCTCACCGTGCTGGAGGTGAACTTGGATGATGCAGCGCAGCTGAGCCGCTTAGCCACCCTGGCCCAACTTGCTCCTAGGCTGCGCTTCGGATACTTTTAAAGGGTTACTATAAGGGTACTATAGGGGTTCCTTTGCAGGGCTACTATAAGTTTAATAAGGGTTCCTTTAAAGGGCTCTATAAGGGTTACTATAAGGGTACTATAAGGGTTCCTTTAAAGGGCTACTATAAGGGTTCCTTTAAAGGGCTACTATAAGGGTTCCTTTAAAGGGCTCTATAAGGGTTACTATAAGGGTACTATAAGGGTTCCTTTAAAGGGCTACTATAAGTTTAATAAGGGTTCCTTTAAAGGGCTACTATAAGGGTTCCTTTAAAGGGCTCTATAAGGGTTACTATAAGGGTACTATAAGGGTTCCTTTACAGGGCTACTATAANAGGGCTACTATAAGTTTAATAAGGGTTCCTTTAAAGGGCTACTATAAGGGTTCCTTTAAAGGGCTCTATAAGGGTTACTATAAGGGTACTATAAGGGTTCCTTTACAGGGCTACTATAAGTTTAATAAGGGTTCCTTTAAAGGGCTCTATAAGGGTTACTATAAGGGTACTATAAGGGTTCCTTTAAAGGGCTACTATAAGTTTAATAAGGGTTCCTTTAAAGGGCTCTATAAGGGTTACTATAAGGGTACTATAAGGGTTCCTTTAAAGGGCTACTATAAGTTTAATAAGGGTTCCTTTAAAGGGCTCTATAAGGGTTACTATAAGGGTACTATAAGGGTTCCTTTACAGGGCTACTATAAGTTTAATAAGGGTTCCTTTAAAGGGCTACTATAAGGGTTCCTTTAAAGGGCTCTATAAGGGTTACTATAAGGGTACTATAAGGGTTCCTTTACAGGGCTACTATAANATAAGGGTTACTATAAGGGTACTATAAGGGTTCCTTTAAAGGGCTACTATAAGTTTAATAAGGGTTCCTTTAAAGGGCTCTATAAGGGTTACTATAAGGGTACTATAAGGGTTCCTTTAAAGGGCTACTATAAGGGTTCCTTTAAAGGGCTCTATAAGGGCTTAGACTTTCCGAAAACTAGGGGGTATACCCGTATTTTGGGGGCCTTTTAAGGCTCCTTTAAGGGTTCCTTTAAGGCTTCTACTATAGGGGGATCTATAAAGGCTTAGGGTTTAGGGTACTTTATTTTGGCCTACGATTTAGGGTACTACATTAGGGTCCCCAAAGTTTCGGAAACCCCCACTTCGCAACTTCTGAGCAACGTAGAAACTGCAAGAATAGTACTGGCAAGAGCAGCAGTACTGGTAAGACTAGCAAAAGTCCGTTACAGTACCAAACAGGATTTCCCTAGACTAGAAGGCGCAAGCTTTGCCATGTTTAGAACATGGCTTCGAGAGCCAATCCTGAAACTTTATTCTAGGCGCCAATAACCTTCTATTTTGAGGGTCCCACCCTTTACTTGAGGTGCCATAGCCACCATTGCACCTATACCCGAAGTTCTATACCCTACAAAATAAACTTGGATCAACCCTAAACTGTATCTTAGGAAATTCCCAGGCCCTTTAAAAGGAACCCTTAACGTACCCTTGTAGTAACCCTTTAAAGGAACCCAAAACCCTAAACCTAAACCCAAAAATTGGGTTTAGGGTTTAGGGCCCTTTAAAGGAACCCTAAAATTGTGAATCAGGCAAGCAGGCTCCTGAACTTGCAGCTCTTCTGCACCTCCTGCCCGGGGCCTCGGAAGGTGCCGACTCAGGAGGGCCTTCGAGGCTTGTCGACGCACCCTGGGCCGTTCATAATATGGGAGTTTCCGAAAATTACGGGTACCTTATTTCGGGGTCCTTGTAATAAGGATCCTACTATTTAGGGTACTATATCAGGGCTAGGTAGGGCTTTGGGATATTTTGTATTTTCCCTTCTTGGGCTTACTAGGACCCGATTTACGAATATTTTTCAGAGGTTTGCGAATAGCTTTCTTAGATAGTGACGGGGGGACTTTAAACTTTTTGGCCTTATATATTCGCTCTATCTTAAAAAGTTTGAACTTTTTGGGGCCCGTTCGTTGCAGAAGAGAGCTTTTGAATTGTAGCATCGTATTTTGACGAAGGGTAAAGGGTTAGATAGCCGTATAACCCTAAACCCTAAACTCCTGACCCCTAAACCCCCAAAACTAAACCCAATTTAGTTTGAACATTGTGTTGTTGACGCAGAGGACGCAACAAATTTGCCTTTCAACCGGCCCCAACACAGCTAAGGAGCCCTATTCTACATAAATAGACCGAATTAGGCGACGGCCCCCATATGCCCCTAAACCCTAAACCCCCGACGCCCTAAACCCTTTAAACCCTAAACACTCTAAAACCCCTATAGATCCCTTTATAGGAGCCCATATAGTCTTATAGACCCCTCAAGGGACCCCTAAACCCTAAAACCCCTCCTTATGTTAACGTAGGAACCTGATTCAGAAACTCTGGGCCTATAACCCCCAAAATAGTAGGATTCATATAAGGAACCCGAATAAAGGCTCAAGGGTTCTTAATCAGGTTCCTACCCCTAAACCCCTTATAGTAACCTCTTAGAACCCTTATAGTAACCCTTATAGGAACCCTTTAAAAGGAACCCTTAAGGATCCTTTAAAGGAACCCTTCCTACCCAGGCACCGGGAGCTGCGATTCCTCCGGCTGGAGAGTTTCCAACTCCAGAGCCTGCCTGCGGACGTTTTTTGGAGCCTGGGCCGCTTGGATGGGCTGATGCTGCAGAGCCTTAGCAGTGTTTAGGGTTTAGGGCTTAGGGTTTAGGGCTTAGGGTTTAGGGTTTAGGGTTTAGGGTTTTATGGAATTAGGCCCTAAACTTACCTTTGGTTAGTAGGGAATGGAGGAATGGGGTACAATTATAGCTACTATTACTACCATTCTTCCATTCCCTACTAACCAAAGGCAGGGTGAGTGGCTGGGTTTGAGGGGTTGTGGTTTTGTCAGGGCTTTTTATAGGGATGCTTCTTTGGGTTTTGATCTATTCTTTTTGGGTAGTTTTTTCTTTTAACGGGGTTTTGTAGGGTTTGGGTGCATTTTAGGGCACAAGTAGACAACAAAGACAGGAAGTCCCTTCGTCAAGGGCGGGTTCGCATCAGATTGGGGTTGTAATCTTTGTGAGGGAACGGCGATTTGTTGACCAAGTTTGAAGCGAGGAACAACGCTCTCCTAAACCCTAACACCCTAAACCCTAGACCCTAAGCCCCAAACCCTATAGATCCCTTATAGGTCCCTTGAAGGAGACCCTAAAAGCCCTACACTCAAGTTAGAGCGTAAGGAACAATGCTCTCGAACGCATCCGGGCCGATGTCTTCCATGGCCTCCAGAATCTCACCCAGCTGAATCTGGTCGTTGATTTGGCACAGTTTTATGCATTTGGGATTCTATAACAACCCAGACCCTAAACCCCCAAACCCCTAAACTCCTGAACCCCTAAACCCTAAGCACTAAACCCTAAACCCTCAAACCCGCAAGCCGCAAACCCTAAACCGCTAATTTTTTCCTGGGCCTATAAACTGAGCGACTGAGGAATTTGAAGTACAACCAACTCGTTGAGCTTCCAAAAGGCGTCACCCGAACGCCAAAAAAATGCACCTACTTAGAGGTTCATTGGACTTAGCAACTAGGGTTATAATTCAGGTAACTACACTTATATGTACTTATAACCCCAATTAGGGTACTTATAACTGTACTTACTAAGTCCCATGAACCTCCAAGTGTATCCCTAAACGCCCCAAAGCTTAAAGCCACCAGAACCTTTCAACCCCAAACCGCCACTACAACAGCCCTCATGTTAGAACCCCTTATACCCTAAGCCCTAAGCCGAAACCCGAAGCCCGAAGTCGAGAATACATATGAATATGGAGCCCTTCTAGAACCCTTCTCGTACCATGGCAGGGCATGCTTGAAGGGGAGCCTCCTCCACGTTAAACAGTAAACCCAAACCATCCGAAACCCTAAACCCTCAACCCCAAAACCCCTATAACCCTAAACACTTATAAACCCTAATGCATCCTAAACCCCTGAACCTTAAGTGGCTTTTAAGGCAACCCTAAAACCCCCACTAGATTTCCCCTTTCAAGGAACCCCCTAAAGATCCCATAAAGGTAGCCCTTTAAAGGAACCCCCTAAAGATCCCATCAAGGTAGCCCTTTAACGGAACCCCCTAAAGATCCCATAAAGGCACCCCTTTAAAGGAACCCCCTAAAGATCCCATAAAGGCACCCTTTAAAGGAACCCCCTAAAGATCCCATAAAGGACCCCTTTAAAGGAACCCCCTTAAAGGACCCCTTTAAAGGAACCCCCTAGAGATCCCATAAAGGACCCCTTTTAAGAAACCCCCTTAAAGGACCCCTTTAAAGGAACACCCTAAAGATCCCATAAAGGTAGCCCTTTAAAGGAACCCCTTAAAGATCCCATAAAGGTACCCCTTTAACGGAGCCCTTTAAAGGAACCCCCTAAAGATCCCTTAAAGGACCCCTTGAAAGGAACCCCTTAGAGATCCCTTAAAGGTTTCCTTTAAAGGAACCCCTAAAGATCCCTTAAAGGTAGCCCTTTAAAGGGACCCCCTAAAAATCCCATAAAGGTACCCCGAAAAAGGAACATCCTAACCCTAAAACCCTAAACCCCAAAACCCTAAACCCTAAACCCTAAACCCCAAAACCCTAAACCATAAACCCCTAAACCCTAAAACCCTAAACCCCAAAACCCTAAACCCCAAAAGGACACCTTTAAAGGAACCCAAGACACCTCCCCGAGCCTCCCGGGGCTCCCGGCCAAAAGGCGTCTTCGACGAGCTCAAAGAGCTGAAGACCCTGAGGCCGGGTTTCTTACCTTTGGTTTAGGGCTTAGGGTTTAGGGTTTAGGGTTTTATGGAATTAGGCCCTAAACTTACCTTTGGTTAGTAGGGAATGGAGGAATGGGGTACAATTATAACTACTATTACTACCATTCTTCCATTCCCTACTAACCAAAGGTAAGGTTTAGGGGCTTAGGGGCTTTCTGGGTTTCTGGGGTCCTTTAAAGGATCTTTAGGGGGTTCCTTTAAAGGGCTACCTTTATGGGATCTTTACAGGGTTCCTTTAAAGCGGGTCGTTTTAGGGTTTAGGGTTTGGGGGTTTAGGGTTTTAGGAGTTTAGGGTTTTAGGGTTTTGGGGTTTAGGGTTTAGGATTTAGGAGCTTTCTGGGGTTCCATACAGGGATCTATAATAGGAAAGATCTATAATAGGGATTATAATAGGAAAAACCATAATAGGGATCTATAAGACAGATCTATCATAGGGATCTATAACGGGGATCTTTAGTTGTAGGGTTCTACAACAGGCTTCTACAATAGGGCTCTATAAGGGGTTTTATAAGGGGCTCCTTGCGGTTCTAGAAAGGGTTCCACGAAGAGTTCCATAAAGCTTCACGAGACAGTTCCAAAGGGTTCCATAGGCTTCCATACAAGGTTCTATAAAGGGTTCTACGAAGGGGTTCTATAAGGGTACTAGAAAGGGTTATTTCTGGAAGTGAAATGCGGGGTCTAGCGAGGGTTTAGGGTTCCGGGGTTGGGGTTACAGTTTCGGGTTTCACTTTTAGGGTTTGGCGGTGAGGGTTTCGGGTTTAGGGGGTAGGTGTTAGGTGTTAGGGTTCAGCGTACAGGGTACAGGGTACAGGGTTTAACCCACTTGCTCAACCCTAGACCCTTAAATTTCAAACGCCTAAAACCCTCTGACTTTCATCAAGGTTTAGCGTTAAGCCGTAGAGGGATACTAAAATTGGTTGGAGCATTTTCCATAACTCAGGGGTTCTTTTTAGGACTGCCGAAAAGGGATCTTAAAGGAACCCTTAAAGGGAACCCTGCCATACCCCCCTGCTTAAAGGAGCCCTTAAAGGGAACTCTATGATCGAACCTTGAATAGGAGGCCCTTAAAGGGGAACTCTGGAGTTCCGCTGCGTCTGAGGCTGGACTACAACCAGCTTTCGCAGCTTCCCAGTGGCCTCTTCGAGCATCTCGGGGTGCTGAAGATGTTGCATCTTGGCTCTTCGTACTACAAGTGTTTCTAATCGGGGGTTGTATAGGGGTTGATGAAGTTTTACACGATTTAGCGGACGTTTAGAGGGTTTGGTAACGGTGTTGGTATGGGTTTATACACATTTGGAGTGAACGTCGAAATGAGAATAAGTGTGTTGTGTAGACTACCGTGTTTATAGGCTCTCACCAAGGAAATGGCTAAAGCCACCATGATAAGAGGATAATGTTTGAAGTCGCGATCATATTCCTTCTGTGATTTAAGGCATTCTCTCTCCTTAATCAACCTCTGTGGCTCCCAAGATCATCCCATGAGCCGCGCAGTGGCGGGAGAAGAATCGCACTTTGGAGCTCGAGTCCCACACGGGACCGTTGCGGGAGCACGGTTTTCAGGACGGCGCTGTGGCGGGAGCACAATTTCGGAGACGCGCACCGGACTTCGGACTTTGGCGTCAAGGCCATGCGTACAACCAAAGCGTGCGCGGCACTGGGCGGGATCGCCCCCCCTAAACCCTAAACCCTGAACCCTAAACCCTAAACCCTTAGACCCCAAACCCTAAACCCTACCTAAACCCTGAACCCTGAACCCTAAACCCTAAACCCTTAGACCCTAAACCCCTAGACCCTAAACCCCTAGATGCTAAACCCTAGCAGTTTCCGGCAAGTCACTCGTCGCTCCTCAGAACGCAAGCGGTCTCGAGACCGAACCCAAGGGAGCCCAAAGGAGGCGAAAAAAAGGGCCCTGCCAGGATGTTGGGGTTTGGGGTTTAGGGTTTAGGGTTTAGGGTTTATAGAAATTGTTAAGGGTTTGGGTGCCAGAGTTTGACCGAAAGTTTTTTTTGGGAACCATGTTTTGAATTTGGTGGCCGGGGCTCATTGGGAAGCCCTGAACGGCTTAGGGCCTTTGGGCTTACTTTNTGGGGGCTGGGGCTGCATACTGGCCACAGTGCTACCATACTGTTTGAGTAATATCCCCTATCAGACTCTATGAAACCCTTGCTTGAATCAAGGTGTCTAAACCCCATAAAAACCTTACTGTACCACTAATCATATTCAGGCCCTTACAAAAAGATCCTTGACAATACTCCTTATATAGAACCCTTACAGGAGCCCTTCTAGAGGAACCCTATTCTTATTTTGAAGGCGGGTTTTTTGAAAACCCCTATTCCCTAAACCCCAATTTCTCCCAGGCATCTTAGCTCCAATCCGCTCCAGAGCCTCCCTGCTGATGCCTTTATCGGCCTGCGGAAGCTGAAACTCGTGCTCTTCTTAAGTTTTAGGGTCTAGTGTCTGCTGATTTTGTCAGGCATTCTTTTAGTCAAGCGTGTTAAGGAACTTTACCAGGGGGCTTTGATACTTGTAGGGTTTGTACGAGTTCTGTCGTCAGAACTAAAGGGTATTACCCAGAGAATCCAATATCCCTTAATTAAGGATTATTCTTTAAATCATACTAGGGGTCCTACTATAATTTAAGGTATATTCCTTAGTTAAGGGATTTTGGAATCTCTGGGTATGCTGCTTTTGGAGCTGTTGACAGACAGCCCAGAAAAGGCCCTGAACCCTAAAGCCCTAAACTCTTAAACTCCTAAAAACCCTAAACGCCAGGAAGGGCCTAAACCCTAAACCCTTAAAGGGAACCGTCTCATAGAACCTTACAGTCCCTATATCCATATAGCGCCCTCAGGAAAGGCCTCACTCTGAATTCGGATCAGCCTCATAGATCCCTTTATAGGAGCCCCTATATAGATCCCTTTACAGGAACCCTTGTAGATCCCTTGAAGGAACCCCTCAACCCTCCAGGAAAGGCCTCATGCTGAATTCGGATCAGCTGAAGAGCCTCCAGCCCAAGGCCTTCCGGGGCCTGGATGGGCTGAAGGGGCTGCATCTGCACCTTGGTGAGGAGGTACCCTTTTGGGGCTAAGAATAACCCTACTACAATAAACAGCTAAGGTACCCTTTGCCTTTTTTATTTTGAGGTTTTCTTATGAAAACTGCCTAAGAGTCCAACAACTCCTTATGCACAAACGCAGGCCCCAGGATCGACCCTTCTGTATTATAAAGGGGCTGCTCAGGAACCTAGACCAGAAAGGCCAGCCTCGTTTTTGAGCCAGGGAACTACTGTAGGGGCCTTAATAATTAGAACAGGGTTTTGGGGCTTCCTTATTATAAACATAGTATAACACACCCCCAAACCCTATTCTAATTATTAAGGCCCTACTTTAAGCAACTAAGGAACTCCAATCAGCTGAGAAACCTTTCTGCAGAGGTTTTCGAGGGTTTGGGGCAACTGACAATGCTGCGTCTGAGCTCCAACCAGCTGGAGAGCCTGCCGGCGGACGTGTTCAAGCACCTCCCGCGGCTGGAGCAGCTGAAGCTCAGCTCGAACCACCTCCAGCGACTCCCTGCAGAGCTCTTCCGAAACTAGGTCTCCCAGTAGTACCGTTTTAGTGTAGTATTTATTTTGGAACCCTGCTTTAGTAACTTAGATTTCAAGGTTTCATTCCTTAACTAGGTTCCCGAGTAGTACCCTTTTGCCCTTCAAATTTTGGGGTCTCCTTTTTGGAGCAGAACAGTAAGAGAAAAGGTGCCCTTGTTCTAACGGGGCTACTCAGGAACCTAGCTAACAAGACCTCAGGAAAATTGGAGCGCTTTGTAACTTAAACCCGGCCCTAAACCCTGAACCCTTAACATAGTAAGCTTAAAATTTCCACTCCTCAACAAGACTTCAGGAAACTTGGCGCCCCAAACCCTAAACCCTAAACCTCTGGAAACTTGGAGCCCTGCAAAGTAACTTGATTTTCAAGGTTTCATTCCTTAACAAGGGCCCTAACCCTAAACCCTAAACCTTAAACCTTAAACCCTAAACACTAAACCTCAGGAAACTTGGAGCGCTTGATGCGGCTGGATCTGAGCTCCAATCCCTTCCGAAGCCTTCCAGAGATCCTCTTCCAGCCTCTCAGGAGACTGAAGCTCGGCGGCGATTTCTTTCATTGTGGGGTTTAGGGGTTCCAGGGGTTGTAATTAGGGGTTTGGGGTTTTTGGGGTTCAGGGGTTTAGAGGTTTGGGGGTTTAGGGTTTCTGTTGCCTAAATTTTACCAATACTATTCTGGGGTTCCTTATTATAATTATAGTATAATGGGCCCAAAACCCTATTCAAATTATTAAGGCCCCTATATTAGGGGTTTGGGATTCTAGGGGTTTGGGGGGTTAGAGGTTAAGGGTTTCTGTTGAATGTCTTAGGATAGTAGGAATACTGTAGGTTTAGGGTCTAAGGTTTTAGCATATTCTATTCTTAGGAAGGAATTACAGCTTTCGTTTCAAAAAGACCATCCAATATCCTTTGATTAAAGAATAGACACTTAATCATATCTAGGATCCTACGACGATTTAGGATATATTCCAAAATGAAGAGTCTCTGGGTACCCTAGACCCGATAGATTCCTTAGAGATCCCTTCACGGAACGCTTAAGGGTTCCCTTATACCCAGACCCCCGGGAGGATCCAAAAAGTAGATACCTTAAGGGGGTTCCTATAAAGTACCCTTTAGTAGGTAGGGTCCCAAATTAGGGGATCTGCTTTTTAGATCCTAGGAACCTTCAAGGGTTCCCTTGAGGGTTCCCTTAAGGGTTCCACGGTTTAGGGTTTAGGGTTCCGCGGTTTAGGGTCTAGAGTTTAGGGTTTAGGTTCCCTTTAAGGGGACCAGGGAGTTCCTGGGCAAAAGCCCAGGAAGAGCATCCATCTCAACTCCAACCACCTCGAGGAGCTGCCGAAGATCTGCAAAAAGAGGACGGTGAAATGCTTCACCTGAGGCCCCAGAGAGCTAGGGATCTATAGGGTTCCTTAAAGTATAGGGTTCCTTAAAGGGCTCCTTTAAGGGATTTATAAGGGATATGAGGGTCACGTGAGTCCCCAGAGACTACCCGCAAAGAAGGAACTATACCTTCAAGGGTTCCTTCAGGGGGTTCTATAAGGGTTTCTATAAGGGTATTATAAGAATGATCACCTGAGTCCCCGAAACCCCTCAAAGAAGGAACCATATCTTAAAGGGTTCCTTGAAGGGATCTATAAAGGTTTCTATAAGGGTACTATAAGAATTAAGGAAATCGGTGAAATGCTTCACTTCAGTCCTTTGGGACTCCCCGAAACCCCTCGATTAGGAAACCTAAGGGTTCCTTAAGGGATCTATAAGGGATCTATAGGATTTAGGGTTTAGGGTACCTAGAGACTCCCAAGCCCTTCAATTAAGGATCCTACAAGGGATCCTTTAAGGGATCTATAAGGTTTCCAAAAGGGAATTAAGGAATATACCTTAAACCATAGTAGGGTTCCTACTATAAGTTAAGGTATGTTCCTTAAGCGGGTTTTTGGAGTCTGTAGAGACCGCAAGGACGACCATGGCTGAATGGAAAAAGCCGGCCGTGCAATGCTTATGTTCGCCATCATCACCATCATGCTCCTCATCGTTATGTACTTCTTTTTCTCGTAGTCGTCTTACTCCTTATCTCCCTTCATCCGCCTTCTCCTCCTCCTGCTGCCCCCTGTTGATCCTCCTGCTTGTCTTCAATTTCATTTCAACACCATCACTACCACGACGACTGCGACTGCTACTGCTACAGACGCAGCTCCTGCACTAAGATTGCTGGTGCTAGTAGTTAATGCGCTAGTAGCAGGAACCATCGCATCATTGGGAACCAATGTATCAAGTTTAACCGTAATCAGAATGCTATCTACAACGCTCGCAGCAGCATAGCACTACAGCCAACTCATACATATATACATTCTACTCTTACCCTACTGTATACTTTGCCATACTCTACTACCCTCCGCTATACTACTATTTTCTGTGCTAGATACTATACTAGAAACTGTGCTACATACTAGGTTATACCGACACTATGCTCTGCCTACCGTATACTGTGCTGCAGGTGCCCTACGCTGGGACGGACTGAGTTCTAACAGCTGCGAGGGAAAATCCGATGTCAGCACCTGAAGTCGAGCTTCGCTGTGTCCGGTCACAGTACAGTAATAGTATAGTAGATTATAGTGTAGTATAGCGTAGTATAGTGTAGTGTAGTACAGTATGGTACAGTAGATTATAGTAAAGTATAGTAGATGAAAATATGCTATAGCATAGTCTGGAACAGCAGTGTATAGCTGTATACTGTATGTTATGGAACAAGATCTTTCCGGTTTGTCGGGGAGTTTTGTGTTTTACGGCTTGGTGGTTTAGGATTCCGCATGATACGGCTTATCAGCTTTCCCAGGCTGCCTGGGGTTGCATAAGCTGTGGCTTGGTAACTAGGGTTATAAGTAAGGTAGCTATAGTGTACTTTCTTGTAGCCCCAGTTAGGTTACTTGGAACTGTACTTACCCAGAGACTCCAATATCCCTTAATTATGGAAGATTCCTTAAATCATATTAGGGATCCCTATTATAAGTTAAGGTATATTCCCTAATTAAGGGACATTGGAGCCTCTGGGTACTAAGTCCCATGAACCTCCAGGCAGGGCTAGGGGACGGAAGCTATTCCTCAAAGTTCTTTCTTCAGGCTATACTGTCGTATTCCCTGAAGTTTGACTTGTTAAAGGCCCTATATTACACCCTCGATACAAACCCTCGAAGCCCCTTTATGATAATCCATCTACAAGCAATATCGAACCACCCTAAACCGAGATGAGACAAACCTAAAAGCTCAACTCCCTGAAGCCTCTCAAAACCACCCTAACGCGTATACCCGAAACCCTGTAAGCTCTAAACTCCAGCACGCTGAAGACTACACTACCTTAGGGGTACTTAGAAATAGTTTTTAATTTTGGGTTACTATAACCCCCTCAGAAACAGCTAAAAGTATAAATTTTTTGCTAGGGCCCCAAGTTCACTATAGCCTTAATTTAGGGGATATTGGAGTCTCTGGGTACCCGAAACCCCATAGATCCCCTATAGGAACACCCTAAACCCTAAACCCTGTAGATCCGTTATAGATCCCTTAAAGGAGCCCTCAAGGAAGCCCTATAGATCCCTTAAATATACCTTATCAGACTTCGGCTCAAGCTGCGCCCCCCCACCCCTTGGCCTTCGACACCATGGCCGAGCAAGACTTGGCCTTTGAGACCATGGCCCAGGAAGCGCCGCAAGCGCCGCCAAAGCGAAAGCATCCTGGCCGCTTAGGGCTTTTCAGGGGTTCCTCCAAAGGGTTCCCTTAAGCTTCCCTTGAAGGTTCCTTCAAAGGTTCCCTCAACCAAGGAATTATTTTTTATTTTTGTCCATATAAAGCCCAAGAGAATATTAAAATATTATTCTTATTATGGTTCTAGGGGGGGTATAGTCAAAGGTTCCCTCAAAGGTTCCCTCAAGGGTCACTCCAAGGGTTTAGGCCTCAGGGTTGACCTGTAGCCTCCGACCCTACAGAACAGTAGGTCATGACGCCCATCATTACGGGGTAGTATAGGGGCCTTCATCATTACCTAGACTACTTTAGTGGTTTCTTATTATAAGTATAGTTGAAGATACCCCAAAACCCTATTCTAATTATTAAGACCCCCATATTTTACTGCTCGCTAAACGAGTAGGTCGTTGGAGCCACAGGTGCCAAGATGCTCCGGATACACTGCCATTCTGGAGCTACTTAGGGTTTAGGGTTTAGGGTTGACCCCAAGCCTAGTTCCAAATGGTGCCCAGAGACTCCAATATCCCTTAATCAAGGAATATACCTTAAATTATAGTACGACCCCTAATGAGATTCAAGGTATATTCCTTAATCAAGGGATATTGGAGTCTCTGGGTGGTGTACATAGACCTTGTGGATTTTAATTATGCAAAGATGTACAATCAACACCCCATTCATCATTATAACTAATAAGCCCGTTTCAGAGTTCTGTATGTATGTATGAATGTATGTAGTATGTATGATGCATGTATGTATGTACACTTATTTATGGACCCTCTGGCGTAGGGTTCGGTTTTTGAAGGAGCTTGAGACTTCAGGGTCCTGTGGATTTCCGGCGCTGGAGGGTTCATGGGCTGCGATGGCGCAGGGTTTAAGTTCCTGAGTAGTACCCTTTTGCCCTTTATATTTTGGAGTCTCCGAGTAGTAAGAAAAGGGTACCCTTATTGTACAGGGGCTACTCAGGAACCTAGGGGTTTAAGAATCCGTAAAAGGGTCCTCAGGATTTGGGGTTCCCCAGCAGTGCGCCGAGCCGACAAACGCTCAGTTCCTCATATGACACTTTCCCAAGGCGCGTCCAGAAGCCGCCTCGAATCTTGACTAGAGGGTTTAAACTAAACCCTAAACCCTAGACCCTAAACCCTAAAGCCTAAACTCTGCAGCCTAACCCTTGCAGCAGGTAAGTAGAGCCAGAGGTAGAACCCTATATCCACCCAAAACTCCAAAAGCCTAAAGCGACGTTGACTTGAACCCAGAAAACCTGTAGGAAGCCCAACGTAGGGTTTAGAGTTTAGGGTTTAGGGTTTAGGGTTCCAAAGCCCAAAGGCTCATAGCTACCCGTAAGACCTCATCGAACATCATACGCTCGCGCTTATGAACCCAGACCCCCCCGGAGAGGGGATTCCTATACACTACCCTTTAAAAGTAACGGGTCCCAAATTAGGGGATGTACGTTTTAGATCCTTCCGGGGGTCTGGCAACCCTATAAAATGTACAAAGCCGTGGAGAATGGAAATGGCTGACATGGAGCTCAGTAGCTAAGCAAATGTCCTGTTTCCTTAGAAGCTGAGTGGGTACACTTTACATTTTCTGGGTTAGCATGATCCTCTACAAAGCTGAAAGTGAACACTTTCTGGCGCTTATGAACTCAGCAACTAAGTTTCTCCAAGGGAGTTGACATACGCCACGCCTCAAGATGCTGTGGTTTAAGGCTTAGGGGTCGGAACATGCTGGTGGTATGAAGGATCTTAAAAGGTAAGATGCAGTCGATGAGTTCTTAAGGGTTCGTTGGCAGCCCCAAACCCTGCAAAATAGTCGGCTATGACTTCTCAATTCTGCCATAGGTAGGGCCTGGTAGCAGCAGCCCTAAACTCAAAACCCATAAAATCCTAATGAAATGCGGATTCTTGCCGGGATCCTCGCAGTAGGAGTTCGAGTTTAGGGTTCCTAAAGGCCAAACACGAAACGGCTCCTAAAACAAGCTTAAACCGCAAACCCTAAGCCTTAAACCCTAAACCTTGAAAAGCACTAATATAGGGGCCTAGATAATTCCCCTTATTATTAAGGCCCCTGTATTAGAACCCTAAACCCTGAACCCGAAGCTCTAAACCCTAAACCTGAAGCACTTCTTCAAGGCAGGAACTTACCCCCAAACTTGAGACACTAAACCCTGAAAAGCACTAGACCCCTAAAAAGCCCGGCCCAGTTCAACTCCCCAGGCCTCTGGCGCTTCCCTTCGTCCTCCTCGCTGTGGCCCTTACCACCCCGTGCCTTGGTTCTTGGGGTTCCTTTAAAGGGATCTATAGGGGTTTATAGGGTTCCTTTCAAGGGATCCTAGGTTATGAGAGAAATTCTTTCATGTTCAGGGATCCTTAAAGGGTTCTAAAAGGGATCTATAGGGGTTCTATAAGGGATATAGAGGGGTTTAGGGTCTACTAGGTTCCTGAGTAGTACCCTTTGTGCACCTTTTCATTCTAGGGCCCCCTTACCGAATAGTAGGAAAAAGGGTGCCCCTATTGCAACGGAGGAACCTAGTGTTATTATAATAGGGATCTATAGCAAATAATGTATATGGGTTTGGGGTTTTTGTAGGGTCTTGTTCCCAGAGTCCCGGAAGGATCTAAAACGTAGATCCTTTATGGGGTTTCTACAATACCCTCTACTAGCAAAGAAGGGAGTCTACTGTGTAGACCGTCCAGTCTGGGTTAGGGAACTTCATTTAAGTTACCATTCTGGAGATCTATAGTAGATAAACATATGTATGTATGTATGTATATATATATATATATAGACTTATATAGATATATTCACACGCTACAGGGTTTAATTGGCCATAAGAAAACCATCTTACGTAGTATTTTATAGTTTAAGTTACCATAAAAGGGACCTATAGGAAGCTATATGGTTTAGTATAGTGTAGCAGAAGTATACTGTCTTAACAAGAAGCCAGGTGCTTCCTCCATCCTCCCTTGAGCTATGGCGACGGCTTCGAGCAGGCCTTGCGCGTCCCGTTAAGGGCTTCCTCTAAAGAGGTCCCATAAGGGGTCCCTTTAATGGTTTGGGGTTTTAGTGCTTGAGGGCTTCGTGGGTTTTAGGTGTCAGGGTTAAGGGTCTCCTGAAGGGTTCCAAGGAAGGTCCTTCGAATTTGAGGGTTCCCATAAGGGATCCTTTTAGGGCCTTTTAGGGGTCCCTGAATGCAATGTTGCCAAAGTGGACAATCAGCGAACAATAACGGTGCTTTTCTCGCGGAGCCTTTGGACACGGTGTCCTATCATTGAACTCGCCCGCCGCTGGCCCTGTTAATCGGAAAGAACGGCCTCAGGTCATCTTCATTATCACACGGGGTGGTCGGAGCTTGGACAAGCGTAAACCCAGTGTACTGCATCCAATGGGGCTTGACACCCGTGGACTTCTTCGGAAGCGTCTTCGTGACCGTCCATCCAGCTGAAGGTTCCGCGATTCTCTGGCTGCGATGGCCTCAGAAGGTGCCCGTCGTGAGCGAGGTTAGTTTCATATAGGGGGGATAAGCAGAGCATCCTCAAGAACAGCCGAATCGGCAAGGCAGGGCCGTGTTGCAGCCATGAGAGGGAGGCGTAACGGTGAACTTATGCGTTGCCAGCGTGACCTTTCGTATTCCTACCCAAGCCTACGGCCAGACGAGTGAGGGGTTGAAAGGCGTTGTCAAAACATTGGTCGCTCGTGAGTCCTTATATAAGGGATCCTTAAGCCTACCTGCCTTCATGCCACAATCCCTAAACCCTAAACCCCAAACCCGAAACCCTAAAGCCCTAAACCCTTGAGGCCTCCAAGAGTTGGTAGGGGTCTGCAAGGGTGTGGTCCTTCATGCAGGATTGTCGGTTACGTTCATGTGGGAGTTTCCGAAAATTGGCCGTACTTTGAGGGCTCCTTTAAAGGGCCCTATGATGGTTTAGGGTTTCCAAAAATAGGGGGACCTTATTTTGGGGTCCTTATAGTAAGGATCCTACCATTTAGGTCACTATATTAGGGTCCCCTATTAAACCCTAAACCCTAAACCCTAAATGTTCCCTTACTCATGCAGAGAAAGCGGGCTAAAGCCCTGGAAATAGTTGGCACTCAGAGACTCTAAACTTAGGGACCCGAAAAGCACATAAGCATAAGCATTTTTATGGGGATATCCCTACCTTAATGGGCCTCCTTATAGGGGGGGTTTATATGGGATATCCCTCTCCTGATTTTTGCTTATGCGCTTTTTTGGGCCCTATCAACCCCAAACCGTAGTGGAGTTTAGGGTTTAAGGAGGTGTATTGGCAGTTTCAGTTGCAAGCTAATTCAGGAATTTACCTCAAAGTTTAGAGGGACCTTTGTTTGTACATTCCTAATTCATGGGGTTGAGTTTTCAAGGTGGTCTTGATATTCAGAACCCTAAACCCTAAACCCGAAACCCTAAACCCTAAACCCCTAAACCCCTGAACCCCTAAACCCCTAAACCCCTAAACCCTAAACCCTAAATTTTAGAAGGCTTACGCCAGGGGGAAATTTCCAAGCGACCCGGAATCCTCTTTGATAAGGATTTTTTGGCTTAGGGTTTAATAAAGGTTTGGGGCTTTAGTGACTGCCCCTACTCAGTAACAGTTGAATCATATTCATAATATAGATATATCAGGACCTTAATAGTATGGGGGCAGTACCCAAGGTTTGGGGCTTTAGTGACTGCCCCCCATATGAAACCCTGTTAACCCTGTTGATGAGCCTTCGATCTTGGTAGACCAAAACAAGCCCGATAACGAGCCGCAGGGAATAGTATGGCTAAGTCGTTCTAGTTTAAAGACAACCGTCGAAAGACTGCCTTGCCCCCCCTCCCTCACGAACAACGCGAGAAAGCTACCCTATACTACGCCTAGTCCACCCAAGGTCCTACGAAACACCAGACCCTGCGAAACCCCGACACTGCGCGGAAGAACCCTTTGCTATCGTCGCAAAGTCCCAGACTCCAAAAACTGTTAATCAAGCCTTGCGTCATATCAAGGATCCTTCTTTAGTCTAAGGTATTACCAGAACCCCGGCAGGATCTAAAAAGTAGATCCCCTAATTTGGGACCCTAGCTACTAAAGGGTACTTTATCGGAACCCCCTTAAGGGATCTACTTTTTAGATCCTCCCGGAATTCTGGGTTAATGTAGGGGCCTTAATAATTAGAATAGGGTTTGGGGGTATATTATACTGTAATCACAAAACCCTCTTCTAATTATTAAGGCCCCTACATTACCAGACAACCCTACACCCTAAACCCTAAACCCCAAACCCCAAACCCCTAAACCCTAAACCCTAAACCCCTAAACCCTAAACCCTAAACCCCTAAACCCCAGAACCCTAAACCCTAAACCCTACACCCCAAACCCCGGAACCCCAAGTCCCAGAAGCCTCAACCCGAAACTCCAAAGCCCCAAGCCCTAACCACGGTTTAGGGTTTAGGGTTTAGGGTCTAAACCTCCAACCCCCCACACCCTAAACCTTGAATCCCCGGATCCTTAATACCCCAAAGCCCAAACCCAAAAAGACTCGAAACCGTGGGTTTGGCAGGCGATACAGCAGGCGAAGTTGCAGCAAGCGAAATATGGCCGACGCCAGGCCCTGTTCCACCTTATAGATTCCCCAAGAATCTATAGGGTGTTGTCCTTATAGAGCGATAAGTGTGTTTAGGGTTAGGGCTTTCTTGGGGTTCTGTAGTTTTTTATTTTTATGAGGGTTTGTAAGGCTTTCATCGCACGTTGCATGGTTGGTGCGGCTTCGTGGGTTCTGCTCGATCGTTCGTGGGTGGGTCTTAGTTAACGGATTAGAGTCAACGCTTGAGGGTTTGGGTTTGAGGTTTAAGGTTCAAGTTTAAGTAGTTTCAGGTAGGGTTAGAAGTCCTTGGGCTTTGTAGTGTGTGTGTGTTTTTTTTGTTTAGTTGTTTCCTTCGGTTGAGCGGGGTTCATGGCTAGTTAGCTGGGAGTATGTGCCTAGTTGGGCCTATAATGACACTGTTACCTTACGTATCTTATACGAGTACTTACTATGTCACATGACCCTTTGCGTACCCAGATCTTCCAACATACCCTGGCTAGGGAATGCCCATCGTAGCCCTGATAGATCCCTGATACAAATGCTAGATGCCCTGTACTTGGAGGATCATGAGACGGAAATAAGGCCATAAGTACCCTTAAGGGGGTGGACAAAAGCAGTTATAAGTATCGTCGCCTCATGTATATGCCTAGTTACTGAGTCCCATGATCCCTTGAGCCCTAAACCCAGACCCCAAACCCTAAACAACCCTAAACCCCAAAGCAGCAGCTCAGTTTGGGTGTCATGTGGGTGTCACGGCTAAAGGCAGACTGAACGGTTATCGGAGTCTAGGGTTCAGGGTCTAGGGTTTGTGGTTTAGGGTTCGGGTTTAGGGTTTAGGATCTAGGGTTTGGGGGTTCGTCAGCGGTTGTTGAAAGACTCCCGAACAAACAAAGGCGTACAGTGGGATCCTTGCTATGGTTTAAGCTATACTTCTCAATTGAAGGGTTTCGGAGTCTCCGGGTTTGGTCTGAAGGGCACGGTGGGGTCCGAGTTTAGGACATGTTGAAAACTGGATCTATCCTCACACTTGGAGGTTCATGAGACTTAGTGTGCACAGTTATACGTACCTTAATTGCGGTTATAAGCGACTATAAGCATAGTTGCCGTCCTTATTTATAACCTGAGTTACTGAGTCCCCTGACCCTTCAAGCATGCGTCACGTGAAGCAGCCGCCCCAAGTCGAAAGCATTTCCTGTGTATGTATGTATGTATGTATGTATGTATATATATATATATATATATATATATATATATATATTTGCATGCAAATAAGTATATAAGTAAGCACACACACATATATATATATATATATGTATACACACACAGGTTTTATGTCCACAATCATACAGATTTACATGCATGCATGCATGCATGCATGTGTGCATGCATGCATACATGCGTACATACATAGGTATGGTATGGTGTGGCGTAGTGTGGTTTGGCATGGTATGGTATGGTATGGTATGGTATGTATCTGTCTATCCATTTATGTATGTGTGTATATATGTATGTGTGTACATAAATACTACATACAGACATGCATGCCTGCATACATGCATACAGATGTGCATACATGCCTGCCTGCAAAAACAATTCAATTATACAAGCATACACGGTTAGATACACATATAGGTACACATATAGATACACACCTGGGTACATGTATATATATATACACATACATATACCTGTGTGTATATATCATATTGTGGCCCGCAGCATGTCGATTTCCGTGGAAGTGGGATTGCTGAGTGGAAAAAGAGCTTTTGTGAATGCAAGCTTGGACGAAGAGGTTGGAACACTGAATCTTCGGGCACAGGCTGTGCTTGGAGTCCGAAGAGGGCGACTGCTTGATGCATTTGGAAGCATTCTGGATGCAGGTGCGCAGATCAAGAGAGCGAGGGTTCAGAATGGTGATTCATTGACCCTCCACATAGCCTTGCCACAAGTCTGTGGTAATGAAGCAGCTTTTGCTGCCATTCTGGGTGATGGATCCGTCGTGACCTGGGGTGCTGCACGGGCTGGTGGTGACAGTCGTGCAGTCCAGGATCAGTTGAGGAATGTGCAGCAGATCCAAGCCTCTCGCTTCGCTTTCGCTGCCATTCTTGGCGATGGATCCGTCGTGACCTGGGGTGCTGCAAAGGATGGTGGTGACAGTCGTGCTGTCCAGGATCAGTTGAGGAACGTGCAGCAGATCCAAGCCTCTGCTTTTGCTTTTGCCGCCATTCTTGGTGATGGATCCGTCGTGACTTGGGGCGATGCAGCCATGGGTGGTGACAGCAGTGCGGTGCAGGATCAGTTGAGGAAAGTGCAGCAGATCCAAGCCTCTGAGGCCGCTTTTGCTGCCATTCTTTGTGATGGATCCGTTGTGACTTGGGGTCATGTGCGCTCTGGTGGTGACAGTAGTGCTGCGCAGGACCAGCTGAAGAACGTGCAGCAGATCCAAGCCCATGCCGGTGCTTTAGCCGCTGTTCTTGGCGACGGATCGGTTGTGAGCTGGGGCGATGCCGATTGTGGTGGTGACAGTAGTGCTGTGCAGCATAAGCTGAAGAATGTGCAGCATATCCAAGCCTCCAAATACTGTCATTGTAGTACCTCCGCTGACTATGCCGGTGTGTTTGCTGCCATTCTGGGTGATGGATCCGTCGTGACCTGGGGTGCTGCATGGGCTGGTGGTGACAGTCGTGCAGTCCAGGATCAGTTGAGGAATGTGCAGCAGATCTATGCCACTGAATACGCTTGTGCTGCCCTTCTTGGCGATGGATCCGTCGTGACCTGGGGTGCTGCATGGGCTGGTGGTGACAGTAGTGCAGTGCAGGATCAGCTGAGGAACGTGCTGCAGATCCAAGGCTCTACGAGCGCTTTCGCTGCCATTCTTGAGGATGGATCCGTCGTGACCTGGGGTGATGCTGAGTTTGGTGGTGACAGTAGTGCTGTGCAGGATCAGTTGAGGAACGTGCAGCAGATCCAAGCCACCGTTTTTGCTTTTGCTGCCGTTCTGGGCGATGGATCTGTCGTGACCTGGGGTGAGGCTGGTGGTGGTGGCAGTCGTGCTGTACAGAATCAGCTGAAAAACGTGCAGCAAATCCAAGCCACTCGCGGCGCTTTCGCTGCCATGCTTGGTGATGGATCTGTCGTGACCTGGGGCCATCCAGAATGTGGTGGCGACAGCAGTGCTGTGCAGGGTCAGCTAAGGAATGTGCAGCAGATTCAATCATGTGCCTAGGCCTTTGTGGCTACACAATCCCATGTCTTTTTGGCGATATCTGGCCGTCTCGGTATAGTAGGTGGCAGCTACAGTGGCACTTTACAGACCAGCTTCACAAAGTGGATTAGATCTGCCCAAACATCTGAAAAGAGCCACGCTCCAAGCCGCCCATTCAAAGCCCGGCACGAGGGGCTGGATAAACTTTCGCATACGACGACAACCCCTTATTGCCTGAAGTGCTCTGCTAGAACCCTGCAGTGTGCAGTTCAATTGTTCCATGTAGATCGGAGAGACATCGTTGGTCGTTTGATCAGTAAGCGAGATACAGGCTTAATTACATAACTGGCAATACTATTCTTCAGCGTTCCTTGTCATCATCAGCATTGTGTCATATACCACCGAAAACCCTACTCTAGTCATTAAGGCCCCATACTGAACCTTAGAATATCCCTGATAATGACCTCCATATAGGATCCAGCCCTTTATTACAAACTTTATTCTAATTATGAAGGCCCTGTGCTAAAACCCTTAGAGTAACCCTTCTAGTATCCCGTATAGCAACTCTTTAATCAACCCTTTCAGATTGGCCGCTTGGAGGGTCGGGGGACTTAGTAAGTAGGTAGTAAGTAGACTTATAAGTACCCTAAAAGGCACCCCTAATTGGAGTTATGGTACTTATAAGTCCTTAAAATAACCAGTTACTAAGTCCCCCGACCCTCCAAGCGTTTAATATTTAAACGAACCTATTCTCCCTCGGTCCCTATATTAGGTGTACAGAGTCTCTGCTGTCATCTGTAGGTCCGGAAGGGTTTAAACACTCGAACCCCTAAAGAGAGGGATTCCCACAAGGGTTCCTTGAAGGGTTCCTAAGTTTAGGTTTGGGGTTTAGGGACTCATCTTAATACTAATCATGGTAGGATGCCGTTTTGGGGGTTTTCTAACAGGGGCTCAGCAGTCCTTGTTCATATACAGTGCGCAATTCGTTCTGAGAATAACCGGCTTGCTGCGACCTCCTGTCTGCAAGCCCTCCCCGAGACTCCAAACCCTTCAATCACCAACTAGACCTCACCTTAAGATGGCTTACGGTATATTCCTCAATTTGGTGGCTTGGGGGTCTCCGGCCTAATCCCCAATCCGTAGACCCTAAACCCTATCCTTTAACGCGAAACCCCACTCCCTCTAAACCCAAATCCCTAATCCCTAGCCCTAAACCCTGAACCCTAAACCCTAAACCCCAAAACCCCAAACCCCAAACCCTAAACCCTATTCAGCGAGAAACCCCACTCCCCAAAGTGCGACGAAGCTAAGACCTTCAACTCCGCTGTCCTCGAGCTGAAAAACACGTAGGAACAGGGGTCTAGGGTTTAGGCTTCAGGGTTCGTAATAAGGTTTAGGGTTTAGGGTGTAGGGTTCATTAACAAGCAGCTAAAATCAATGTCCTATGTAAGCCTTTGAAATATAACACCTCAATAATTAGTATAGGGTTTGTGTATATATGTATATATGTATATTAGACGGTAGCTTCTTGCACCATCCCTGCGAAACCCAAGCAGACCAACGGCCCGATCCCCACCAGGCCCCAACAATAAGCAACAGAATTCGAGAACCTACTATAGGGGCTATTTTAGGGGTTCCTTATTCTAGTTATAGTATAATGGGCCCCAAAACCCTATTCTAACTATTAAGGCCCCTCCGGTATTGTTGTAAACCCTAAACCCTAAACCCTAAACCCTAAACCCCAAATCCTAAACCCTAAACCCTAAACCCTAAACCCTAAACCCCAAACCCTAAACCCTAAACCCTAAACTCCAAACCCTTAGGGTTATCAGGAATGTAAAGGACTTTCGGATTCAAGGGGCTGGGGCTTAGGGTTGAGGGATTCCAGAGACACCGACACCCGGTGAGTAAGGAATATACCCAGAGAGCCCAGTACCCCTTAATTAAGGAGTATACCTTAAATTATAAGGGGCTTCATATTATGATTTAAGCTATATTCCTTAGTCAAGGGAGGTTGGGTTCTCTGGCTACTTTAAATTCTACTCGGATACACCTTAGTCTGGGACATAGTCCTCAATAAAGTGATTTTGGAGTCTCTGGTTAGGGTTATGCTAAAATCTCTGGAATCTCTCCTTGGGTTATGAGTCCCCAAATATTTTCCTGTAGATTGTACAACCCTAAACCCTAAACCCTAAAAGCACTGCACACCCAACTATCTATTCCGCACCCTTAGGTCATCTAACAAGAGGGGCCTGTACCCGTTCCCAAGACCTGGCGCCCTTAAAACTCAAGGCATGTGAGCGGGGAGGGAGCAGATTCCAGGGACCCAGCACTGTCCAGGCTTTAGCCGCCCTACCCTGCCCTCCTTGCTTTTTTGTTTGGGAGGAAGAAAACCCTAAAAGGAATGGGTTTGGGTGTTGTCCGCCTTATACAGCGTGGGCTGGGATAAAGACAGGCTTTCACAGCTCGTCGCCATAGTACGATTCCCTCGGCACAGCCTTGTCGCAAGATACTGTCGCTTGCGAGCTATTCCACGGCAAACCGTAAAACCCAAACCCCCCGAAAGCTTAGACCCTAAACCTTAAACCCTAAACCCCTAAACCCCTAAACCCCTAATCTTAAACCCTAAACCCTTAAATCCTAAACCTTAAACCCTAAACCCAGGGCCCGCAGTCTACCCCAAACCCGCAACCAGGCGCTGGTCCTCTCCGGAGCGGCAGCAGCGGCCTCCGCCACCCCAGCGCAGGCGCTGCAGAAGCGCCTCGGTGCGTTGTGGCATCTTCCCAGAGACTCAATATGTCATAATTAAGGAATATACCGTACATTAGAGTAGGATCCATAATATGATGTAAGGACTACGGTAAGGACTATTCCTTAATTAAGGAATATACCTGAAGTCATGTTAGGGATCCTACTACAATTTCAGGTATATTCCTTAATTAAGGGATATTGGAGTCTCTCCTAAACCCTAAACCCTATAGATCCCTTATAGGAACCCTTAAAGGAACCCTAGGTCATGGGTAAATTAGGTGTATTATTAGGGAGACCCCTTAAAGGGTACCCCTTCTTAACCCACTTCTGGATCTCTTAAAAGGGACCTTATTGAGAGGGTCCATATCCCCAAGGGTCCCCCTAATCCTCCAGTATATTCCTTTATTGAGGGATCTTGGAGTTCCTGGGTTCTTTCCGATCTGCACGGGGGCAACGTTTACTTGGAGGTTCATGGGACTTAGTAAGTAAGGGTTCCTTAGAAGGCTCCTTAAAGGGGTCTAGAGGGTTCCTTGTAGGGATCTATAGGGTTTAGGGTTTAGGGTCTACTTGGAGGTTCNGGAGGTTCATGGGACTTAGTAAGTAAGGGTTCCTTAGAAGGCTCCTTAAAGGGGTCTAGAGGGTTCCTTGTAGGGATCTATAGGGTTTAGGGTTTAGGGTCTACTTGGAGGTTCATGGGACTTAGTAAGTACAGTTATAAGTACCTTAACTGGGGTTATAACCAGTTATAAGTATAGTTACCTTATTTGTCCCATGAACCTCTAAGTAAGAGGCTTCGAGGCTTCAGGGGGCTTTGAGGCTTTCAGGCTTCCAGCCCTCCCGCCCCCTACTCCCCATACCCTCAGTTCCTTCCTCAATGGGTTAGGCTTAAGGGCATAGGGTTCAGGAATGGGGTTCCTTACAGTTGTCTATCAGGGTTCTATAAGTGATCTATGTTTAGGTTGTAGGGTTTAGAGACCCTTCCAACAACACTTGTAGATCCCCTCAGCACCCCCAAAAAACCCCGACATACGCCTTGCAATCCTTCAGGCCTGCACCGTTAACCAACCGCCATAAAGCCTTTCCCATATGGGAGTTTCCGAAAATAGGGGACCCTAAGATAGTACCCTAAATAGTAGGATCCTTATTATAAGGACCGCAAAATAAGGTACCCCAAATTTCCTGAAACTCCCGTATAACTTTTGGCAGGCAGAACCCTCAATAACCCGCAGTAAATCCCGTTACAATCTTCCTAGAATGCGTAGATAAATCCCTCAGAGCGCATACAACCTCGGTAACCCTCAAAACCCCCTCTACACAACTACATATATAACCCATATCAGCTCTTTTGGGGTTCAGGGCTTCGGGGAGTCCTTTGAGGTTCGAGACGGACAAGGAGGAGCTGGTGACGGCCGGGGGCCCATTTTATGTAGGGAGGGCTGATGGCTTTATATACAGTACATTCCTTTAAAGGGTTACTATAAGGGTACTATAAGGGTTCCTTTAAAGGGCTCTATAAGGGTACTATAAGGGTTCCTTTAAAGGGCTCTATAAGGGCACTGTAAGGGTTCCTTTAAAGGGCTCTAAAAGGGTACTATAAGGGTTCCTTTAAAGGGCTCTATGAGGGTACTACAAGGGTTCCTTCAAAGGGCTCTATGAGGGTTTAGGGTTTCCGAAAACTAGGGGATACCGTATTTTGGGGGTCCTTATACTAAGGATCCTGCGATTTAGGGTACCTTTGTTGGGGTCCCCTTTTTCGGAAACTCCCACATGGGGGCTGTTCTAAATTATGGTCCCTTTTTGGGTACCCTATGTGATAAGGACTATACTACTATAGGGCCCCAAAGGGACCATAATTTAGAACAGCCCCCACATGTTCTCGCAGGGCTTTAAACTGTTGTATAAGGTTTAGTAGATTGTAAGGGTTCTAGAAAAGTTTAGGATTCAAGGGACTTAGCTTGGGGTGTTAGATCGAGGGATTTGGCTTCGCGGCCCGATTGCTTCGCCCCTGAGCCCTAGACCCGGAACTTAGAACCCTTAAACCCCTAAACCCGAAAACCTAAACCCCAAGCCCTAAACCCTAAACCCTATTGATCCTTTCAAACGAACCCTTCTTGATCCCTTAGAATCCTACAGCAGCGCTCTGAACCCTGAACTTCTTGCACAGCAGTGTCGATTGGCACAAACCCGCGAACCCTGGATCCCAAGCCCCGTGAGCCTAACCTGCACACCCACAGATGAAAAAACTCAGTAACCCAAAACCTAAACCCTTAACCTTAAACCCCAAAACCTAAACCTAAATACCTGGGGCCTAATTACTCATGCTTTAAACCTTCTTTTCTCCAACCCCTTTATATTACCATAATACTCAAAATAGCCCCAAAGCCTTAAAATAGTAGGGTCTTTGGGCCCTGAAGCCTTGAACTAGTGGTCCTTAGAGCCTAAAACCCCTTGATTAGAGGGTAGAACCCTTAAAACGGAAATTGCTTCGGATGCCAAAGCCTAAACTCTCGGCATTAAAGCAGTATCGGAAGCCGGCCCGTGAAGGATGCGCGAACGGACACAACGCACACTCTAAACCCTAAAACCCAAAATCCTATAGATCCCTTCTAGGAGCCCTTAAAGGCGGTAAGGGCTAGGGGCTTTGAAGATCAGGCGCCAGCGAACGAGAAGGCTGGCATCAACGGCTACCTGCGCCTCGTCCCGGGCGAGAGTCCAACCTAGAGTACTTAGAGGTTCCTGGGACTTAGTAACTAGGGTTATAATTAAGGTAACTACACTTATATGTACTTATGACCCCAATTAGGGTACTTATAACTGTATTTACTAAGTCCCATGAACCTCCAAGTAGCCCCTAAACCCTAAACCCTTAAAGGACACCTTAAAAGGGAACCCATTATCGAACCCTAGTTTACCCTTGCTTACTAAGTCCCATGAACCTCCAAGTAGGATCCCTTAANAGCCCCTAAACCCTAAACCCTTAAAGGACACCTTAAAAGGGAACCCATTATCGAACCCTAGTTTACCCTTGCTTACTAAGTCCCATGAACCTCCAAGTAGGATCCCTTAAGGGCTCCTTTAAGGGATCCCCGGGGTCCCTTTAAAGAGTTCCTTAATGGATCCTCGGGGTCCCTTTCAATCCTTTAAGGGCTCCTTTGAGATCCTTAGGGTCCCTGGGGTCTAGGGTCCCCTTAAAGGCNGGTCCCTTTCAATCCTTTAAGGGCTCCTTTGAGATCCTTAGGGTCCCTGGGGTCTAGGGTCCCCTTAAAGGCTTCCTTAAAGGGGTCTAGAAGGGTCTAGAGGGATCTGTAGGGATCTATACTATAGGGTTTTAGGTTTAGGGTTTGGGGTTCCTTTAAGGGCTCGTTTAAGGGCTCCTTTAAAGGGTTCCCTCAAGAGGTGTATAGGGATCTGTAGGGTTTAGGGTATAGGGAGGAGCCAGATGTAGGATCCCCCTAATATCGGACTCTATACTACTGAAGCGTGTTTTCTAGGAACATCCTTAAGGGATCTGCTTTTATGGATCCTCGGGGGTCTGGGAAACCCTAAAGCCGAAGGCCATGAAGGTTATTATCGGTGCATTTGAGCTTTCGTACCTAAGGGATCGTGGGGCTTAGCAAGTAGGGTTATAAGTACAGGTCACTATACTTATAATTTGTTGTAACCGCAGTTAAGATACTTATACCTGCACTTACTAGGTCTCCTTTGCTCCAAGTACGGTGTTATATGGCTGAGAGGGTTTCAGGGCTGCAGGCCTGAACCCTAAACCCCAAAACCCTAAAGCCCTAAACCCTAAACCGCAAAACCCTAAAACCCTAAAGCCCTAAACCCTAAAACCCTAAAACCATTGGAGTCAGGATTGCACGGTTCTTCGGCTGCTACCTCTTAAGGACCATGGTGTGTTCGGGTTGTGGGTTACTATAGGGGCCTTAATAAGTAGAATAGGGTTTTGGGGGATATTATACTATAATTATGATACGGAGCCCCCAAAATCATATTCTTCTTAATAATGCCCCTAAACCCAAAACCCTAAACCCTAAACATTACCCCAACCCCTCAGGTTTAGAGTTCAGGGTCAAACCTAAACCCCCAAACCCCATGAGCCCCAAGCCCGAAACTCTAAACTTGCAAACCCCCCAAGCCCCCGAGCCCTAAAACCGAAACCCCGAACCCTGAAAGCCTACACCCCCAAGCCGAAACCCCCCCGAAACCCTGAACCCAGAAGGCGATATGGGAGTTTCCGAAAAGAGGGGACCCTACTTGGAGGCCCTTTTGACTTAGTAAGCCTTCTTAGTATCCCCTAGAAACCCTATTATAATCCCCTATAACCCACCTTAATACTAACCCTACTTACTAAGTCAAAAGGGCCTCCAAGTAGGGTGGTGCCCCAAATAGTAGAATCCTTATTATAAGGACCCCCAAGTAAGGTACCCCGAATTTTTGGAAACTCTAAACCCTTATAGAGCCCTTTAAAGGAACCCTTATAGTACATGTATAGTAACCCTTTAAAGGAACCCTGAGGCACCCGGAACAGCCCAGGTTTACAAAGCCTGCCGGCTTCAAGCGCCTCGCCAACGTCTTGGATCCCAGCGGCTACGTCTTCCGGAACACCAAGGATGCTGAAGAATCTCCCAAATCGCGCGGTTTGGGAACCCTAAACCCTAAAGCCACAACCCTAAACCCTAAACCCTCAACCCTGAACAGGTTTGTGTTTTGGTTTTTCGAGATCCATTTGAAGAAGAGTTTAAGGTTTAGGGTTTAGGGACAACCCTAGCAACGGCATAACGGCATAACCGTGTAAAGCTTGTTAAATTCTGTAGAAGCCCCGCCGTGTCAAACCCAAAAGACCTTGTTTTCATCAAGCAAACCGTAAACTTAACCCTAACCCTAAACTCTGAACCCAAAGCCCTAATCCCCTGAACCCTGAACCCTAAACCCTAAAACCGCCAGGACACCTACTTCACCTTCGCTACCCGTGCTGAAGCACGGGTCAACGCGAGCACGGAGTTCAAAGTGGAGGCTCTTTTTGGGGCGTTGTGGTTGCTGAAACACTTCCTTTAAGGGACCTATAGGGTTCTATAATCGGGTCCCCTTAAGGGATCTATAGGATTCTTTCAGGGTCCGTTCTGCGGGATCTATAGGGCGGGGCCAACCAAAACGACCACAGGCCCCACCCCACAAGGGGGGGGAGGGGACAAGGCACGTAACGATGACATTACTACTAACCAGCGGCAGCCACCATACCATATCTCCGTAGAACACACTGCCCCCCGCAGGCGGGGCGGGGCCAACCAAAAAGATCACAGGCCCCACAGGGGGGGGAGGGGACGAGGCCAAACAAGACCAGACGGGGAAAACAACAAGCCCAAACAAGACAACTACAAGGGGGGATACCATGGGGTGGGCGGGGGGAGGGGGGGTGTGGCAGCCCTGCATCATATATGAGTGGTTGTCAAAATTAGGGTCCTTTTTTGGGTCCCTATTAATTATAATACGGCACCTAGTATTTAGGGTACCCCAAAAAGGCACCCTTAATTTTGACAACCACCCATCTCGGTATATATATATATATATATTCCTGACATGAGGCTTCGGAGTCTTGGGGCGCGTAGGGTTCACTGCGTTTGGGGTGTTATAAAGGACCTGCAACAGGTGGGAGTTTCCGAAAATAGAAGGACCCTGATATGGTACCCTAAACTTTAGGATCCTCATTATAAGGACCCCAAAGTAAGGTACCCCTAATTTTCGGAAACTCCCATGTTACAACGTGGTTTGTAGGGTTTTCCAGCAGTGGTTTTTATCTTGACTTTTTTTGACATAACGAGCTTCACGCGAACCCAAATCCCCCCCCCTCATCCTGAAAAATGGAACCGAACCCGAACCGCAACCTCCCCCCTCGCCCAAAGAAAGCTACCGACTAATGTAGGAACCTGATTAAGAAACCCTGGCCCTATAACCCCCCACTCGGAATCTCAGAACCTCCGTGTCTCCTCCAGCCCCCGGCCCAAAAACAGAACCTCAGAACACCCCCCCTCGTCAAAACATCGGAACCTCCTAACCTCAGAACCTCGGAGCCCACCACAAAAAAATCCTCCAAACCTCGGAAGCCCCCCTTTTCCCTGAACGTCGGAGCCTCCGAACCTCCAAACCTCGGATTCCACCCCACAGCAAAAGAAGGAGCAAGGCCTCCACAGCCTTCCGTGGCTCCAAACCTCGGAACCGAACCCGGAATTCCCACCGCCCTGCTCGATACGTGATCGCTGGAGAGAATTCGATCCTCGGAACCTGGGGCGGGTTCTGGTTCGGGTTCGGGCCGGGGTGGGGCACTTAAGGTGGGGGCCTCAAAAATGAGAAGAGGCTATTGGGGCCCATTTTACTAGAATTATCATAAGGAAAACCCAAAATGGTAATGGTAATTATTTAGACCCCTGTATTGCTGCTTAGAGAGTGTTTTTTGCTACAGTGTCCCCTGTTTTGGCTATAGGAAGATCCTTTCACCGAAATCAGCTTGTAGCCGACGGTATCTTCTTCGTTATCGTCATCATCAGCGGCACCACGACCATCTTCATCCTTAAACCCGAACCCTAAATCCTGAACCCTACCATCCTCATCAACCTCCTCAGCCTCATCCTCCATCCAACATGCAGCTTAAACACCGACGAAAGGAGGTACTTCAGAAGTAGCATTGATGTTGGGTTACGGTTTCAGGTGTGTAGTAACATGACAAACTAAACCCCAACCGTTGGGATCTGTAAGAACAGGCGAGTCGGTTGTCTGTAAGTGTCCAGTTCTTGACTTTTGAAATTAGGTTTGAGGTGATGCCCTCCACTTCGAACTATGAGAAAAGGCCGAGAGTAGGAAAAACTAGTAACTAATAGTTTACGAAAACGTATCCCAGACTCAGCACGGCACTTTCGTTCTTCTGTATTCGTTTTTCTCTGGTTGCTGAGCCCTGCCAAACATTGCACACCAGACCCTAAAAAATTAACACCTCATAACCTGAATCCCACAAAACTAAACCCTAACCCCCCCGCAAAACTTGGCCCCAAGCCTCAAACCTCAAACCCCTGTACTCTAGACCCTAAACGGAAAGCCTTTAATTAAGGAACCCTTGAAGGAAGTCCTTTATCCTAAACAGGACTTCATCGACGACTACAGGAGCTGCTTGTCGCTGGAAAGGGGCTTCCCGCGGTCTGGTTCAGAGTTTCGGATTTGCGGGGGTTCCTTAAAAGGGATCCTGAACGGCTTCTTTAAAACGAGAGTTTAGGGTTTCGGGTTTAGGAGTTCAGGGGTTTAGATTTGAGGGTTTGGGCAAGCCTAAACCCTACATCCTTAACCCTAAACTGGGGTTGGATTTCAGTTCAGGGCTTATTTAGGGTGCTATCCAAAACCTAAAAGCCC
This sequence comes from Symbiodinium sp. clade A Y106, assembly GCA_003297005.1. NCBI lineage: Eukaryota > Dinophyceae > Suessiales > Symbiodiniaceae > Symbiodinium > Symbiodinium sp. clade A. Next base: position 40,853 of record BGNK01003957.1, read on the forward strand.
TGAGCCCTGAAACTAAGGTTATAAGTGCTTGGATTGGGTTAGAAGAATTTAAAGGTGTAGTTTCCTAATGTATAACGCTTGTTGCAAGTCCCATGATCCTTTAATCTCACCCACCGCGTAGGAACAGCTGCCTCGAAGCTATTCGTTGGTGGCGGTGTTTCTGTGGGAGTTCACGGGCTCTATTGATTTCTGCAGGGCTAAGTAGGGTTGTACAAAGATCCTACAGGGTTGTTGTGGCATTTTATTGGTCTTAGGTGGAGAGCAGGTCGTAGTTTTGGTTGAAAGAAAGTAATTACTAGGAGGACCTTCGGACGAAGTGAGTAGGCTGACGTCAAGGGTAACTACAAATTCGAGGGCCTGAAGCGATCCACGCAATCTTTGGTGTACTCTCTCGTGTATATATTTGGTTTAGGGTTGAAGGTCAGAACAATCCACTATCCAGACAACATGTCTGGTTGTATTATTATTATTATTATGTTAGTAGTGGTAGTGATAGTGGTAGTGGTAGTGGTCGTGGTCGTGGTGGTGGTGGTGATGGTAGTAGTAGTAGTAGTAGTAGTAGTAGTAGTAGTAGTAGTAGTAGTAGTAGGAGGCATCATCGTCGTTGTCGTCAGCAGGTGTAAGCCCTGTATGACCTTAACAAAGCTTGTCAACAACATCTTTCAAGCCCTGCCGAGCCGGATCCACACCAAAACATAAACGGTCTGTCAAATTCCCTTCATGCACAAACCATGCTACTGATTACTACCCCTGTGAAGCCGTGCAGAGGATCTTCTAACAAGTTGTAGACTCCCACTGAACCCTCAACCCTGAACCCTAAATCCCGAAATCCAAAACCTTAACGACTCAAACCCGAAACCTTAAACCCTAAACCCTAACAAGTTGTAGAACCCCGCAAAATCTTGGACCAGCCGTGTTGGGCCTTAAAAAATGATCAGAGAGCTCTGCAAAGCTTTCTAAAGCCTGTGAAGCCTTTCGATCGCACTGTACAGCTTGAAACAACCCACTACTATAGAGGCTTAAATAATTACCAATACTACTCTGGGGGTTCCTTATTTCTTGTTATAAGTAGTTAGTGTATAATGGGCACCAAAACCCTATTCTAAATACTAAGGCCCCTACAGAACCATATGCTACCCTTACAGGGGCCCTATTCTAGAACCCTAAACCCTAAACCCTAAACCCTAACCTTTTTTTTTTAGAACCCCAGACCTGGAACTCCTAAAGCCTTAAGGCCCCACAGGAACGCTTAAACCTTACTTGTAGGCCCTTTTGACTTAGTAAGTAGGGTTAGTAAGGTGGGTTATGGGGGATTATAATAGGGTTGACTTACTAAGTCAGAAGGGCCTCCAAGTAGAGAACCTTATTTTAGCTGCAGTATAATATGCCAACGGCAGGTCCACCCTAAACCCCAAACCCTAAACCCTAAACGCCCTAAACCCTAAACCCTAAACCCGAAACCCTAAACCTTAAGGCCGAAGGGCAAGTCGAAGCCTGAAGCCTACTTTGAGGTTCATGGGACTTACAGTACTTTCTAAGCCATTTACAGGCGGGTAGTTATTAGGTGGGTAGTTTCCCATAAGCCTCCCATACCACTCCTATAAGGTAAAGGGGGTCTTATGGGAGTACTATGGAAGAAGAACTACCCACCTGTAAGGGGCTTCTATACTNGGTAGTTATTAGGTGGGTAGTTTCCCATAAGCCTCCCATACCACTCCTATAAGGTAAAGGGGGTCTTATGGGAGTACTATGGAAGAAGAACTACCCACCTGTAAGGGGCTTCTATACTTTGAGGTTCATGGGACTTACAGTACTTGGCGTTCTTCTGCTTGGCTCTTAGGACTTTAACTTTTTGGGTTTCTGTATGAACTATAATAAGGAGGCTAAAAAATTAACTTTTAGGAGGGGTGCAGAAGTCAGCCAAGAGTAGTAAGGTTTGAAGTACCTTGATTTAGGATTCAGGGTTTCGGTTTAGGGTAGCTAACTTAAAGTGTAGTTACCCTATTCATAACCTTAGTTGCCAAGCCCCATGAACCCTTAAGTACGGCCACACCCCGCCAAGACAAGTTCGTGAATGCGACCGGGTCGTCGTGGCCACAGCTGCTTCCGGGGCCTAGGGTTTAGGCTTTTAAGGGCTTAGGGCTTAGGGTTTAGGGGCTTTCGGGCTTTTCGGTCTACCTTTGGCCACCCAACACACCTACCTGCAAGGGCTCCTTTAGGAGGTCTATGATACGGTTCCCCTTTTAAGGGCCCCTCTAAAGGGATCTACAACAGGGCTCCACCTTAAGGGAGGTTATATGGAACTCCAAGCCCTAAGCTGGTGGATCTGTTTAAGGACCTTCATGAAGGCATTTACACCTTCGTCGACTACCCAAGAACCCGATAGTATGGGAGTTTCCGAAAATTAAGGGTACCTTATTTTGGGGTCCTTATAATAATAAGGATCCTACTATTTAGGCTACTAGATTAGGATCCCCTATTTTCGGAAACTCCCATATCAAACAGAAACGCAATCAACGCCCGGTAGAAGCCCAAATCCAAGACCCCAGACTCTTCAAACCAGCAGGAACTCTCAAGACCCTAAGCCCCTAAACCCTAAACACTTAACCCAGAAAACCCAATACCCCTTAATTAAGGAATATACCTTAAATTATAAGGGGCTTCATAATATGGTTCAAGCTATATTCCTTAATTAAGGGATATTGGATTCTCTGGGAAGTTCAGGGCTTTATCGGGCTTTATGGAGCTTTACAGGGCTTCATGGCGAGTTGTCGTATTTGAAGGTTTTATGAAACCCTCCAGCCCTATGGTTTAGGGTTTAGGCTTTAGGGTTTAGGGTTTCAAAGTATCATTAAACCCTAAAGCCCTAAACCAAAAGCTGCAAACCCTTCCACAAACCGGCGATGGCTACCGGCGTTTCCGGTTTAGGGCGCAGGGCTTTTCAGGCTATGGTGGTTTCCGGAAATAGGGGACCCTAATATAGTACCTTAAATAGTAGGATCCTTATTGTAAGGACCCCAAAGTAAGGTAGCCCCAATTTTCGGAAACTCCCCGAGAGGGTTGAAGCTTTTGGGCTCAGCGGGGTAAATTTTAGGTTTAGGCTCTTGTGGCAGCCGAACGCGCCTCAGAGTTTAGACGAGCGCTTTATCGCCCCCGAGCTCATAACCCTTAATTAAGGTGCATACCTGAAAGCATCAGGTGAGATCCTCTAGGTTTAAAAAGTATTCCTTGATTCAGGGGTACTGAGCTCTGGGCAGTTTTCGGATCTAGGGGTAAAGTTGAGGCTTCTTGGTTTGAGAGCGTAGCGGCGTTCAATTTTTTGAGAGCCGGGGGGGGGAGGGTAGCGGTTTACCGCTTAGGGTTTAATTTGGTTTTGTGATGGAACTTACTTGAAGTTACCATACGAGGGATCTACAGCAAATAAGATGGTTTCCTTAGTATGGCACAAGTTCCTGAACAAGAGCCCAGGTCAGGAGGGTTTAGGATTTCAGATTGGTGCAGCCACCCGAAGCCCTAAGCCCTAAACCACCCTTACAGGAAGCCATGAAGGAACCCTTGAAGAAACGCTTGAAGGAACCCTTACAGGAACCCTAAATTCTGCAGCCACCGCGCCTCCGAGGTCGTTCGCTCTCATCAGTGGCGGTGGTCAGCCGACCCGCGTCGACGAGGGGCTCGGCATCAAGTACTACGAGGCCCAGGGTTCCCTGAAGGGCTCCTTTAAGGGTTCCTATTAGGGTGGATCCTTAATGATCCTTATGGGTGTTTTGGGCTTCCTTTAAAGGGTTCCCAAAGGATCCTTAAGGGTTCCTTTAAAGGGTCTATAGGGTTTAGGATTTAGGGCTCCCAGAGACCTATAAGGGATCCTTAAGGCCTCCTTTAAGGGTTCCTTTAAGGGTGAATCCTTATGGGTCGCCCAGAGTTACAGGGTTTCGCCGTTTTTTTGGTTTGGGGTTTAGGCTTTTGGGTAGGGTTTAGGGTTTCGGGGTTCAGGGGTTCAGGGGTTTTGGGGTATTGGGTTTAGGTATTGAAAAGAGAGGGACACTAATGGAAGGCTCCATAACGAACCTGCAAAACTGTCTGCCAATGATCCTTCAAGTAAGAGTCCATGTCCTTGTGTACGGGTCTGGCCAGTTCTCTTTGCAGCGAGTTGCACACAGATTCCCTGAACCCTAAATCATAGGGACCCGTAGCGGGGGTAGGGGGAGGGGGGTTGGGGGCCTTAATGCCCACAATAAGGACCTAGTAAGGCCTATTTAAGGAAGTATAGTCCCCTACCCCCCTCCCCCTTACCCCCCCTAAGGGTCCCTATGACTAAACCGATTTTCCTCGCAAGCCTCAATCCGCGAAAACCCCAGATCCGAAATCCAGTCTTCCCGCATCCCCGCCCCTCCAAAAAACAGATACAATATAGGCGCCTTAATAATATAGTTATAATAAGGAACTCCCAAAATAGTACAGGTAATTGTTAAGGCCCTTGTAGTACCATCAAGCATCCTGAAACCTCCAAACCCCTAAACCTGTATACCATGAAGCTTAACTCCTAAACCCGAACCCGCAAAGCCTAACCGCACCAACCGTAAGATCTTCAACCCAAAAGAGCCAAGCCACAAAACCCTAAAAGCCCTATCGCTCCAAACCATGCCTAGGGAGCCCCACCCGAATGACCATAACAGAAGCCCTTATAAACACTTATAGATACCTTATGGTAGTTTAGGTTTTAATTGGCCCTGCGCTTCAGGCGGAACCGCTATAGAACCCTTACAGGAGCCCTTTTTGCAAAACTTACAGAATTCGCATAGCAACCCTTATAGAACCCTTCGAAGCAACATAGAACCGTTTCGAGCAGCTTCATGGAACGTGGGACCGTAGCTCGAGCAAGACCACCCAGCAGAGACACCCACTTCCCTTGGCCACCTTGCGTCTCGTGGACAAGCGAACAAGGGCGTCAGCAAGTACCAGCTCAAGGAACACACTAGTAACAGGGCCAAAAAGCACGGCACTCACGACCTGGTGACCTTCAAGCCGGCGCATTTGCCCAACGCTGGTCGGAGCAGATTCGTCATGTGTAAGCGCTGTTTGACGCAGTGCACCAAGCACAAGTGCCGCACCTGTGAGCAGCAAGTCCTCAACGGCCAAAAACGGTAACTGTGCTCATATGTGGTCATACTCCCACAGAAGGTACTTGCAGCGTCACATGCTGCGCCCCATAATCCTTTAAGTATACTTCAGACAAACCTGAAAGCCTAAATCAAATCCCTGTACTTCAGGCAGTATAGGATCCCTATAAAACTCTTGTAGAGCCCTTACCTTACCCGTAAAGCCCCACATATAGTTACATATATGTAAACATACACATAAGATAAACAAATAACAAACTATATAAATGCATACGAAAGACACATGTAAATAAATAGATGAATGGATAAATGAATACGTATACGTACATGTACATGTATATATGCATGCATGCATGCATGCATGCATGCATGTATGTATGTCGTACGTATGTATGTATGTATGTATGTATGTGTTTATGTATGTAAGTATGTAAATAAGCAAGCAAGTAAGTAAGTATGTATGTATGTATGCATGTGTGTGCTATATATATATATATATGTTCTCTCTCTCGTATATATATATATATATATACACACACACACACACACTTCAGGTGGAGTACGTGGTGCGCACGCAGTTGGGATTCAGTTTCGACTCGCTGAAGACCCTGCACTTTATCACCACCTTTGGGGCCGCTTTGGGAGCATGTTTCAGGGCTCTGGTCTAATGTATTTGTATTTCCTTTGAGGGTCTTTCGTAGGGTTCAGGGTTTTGGGATTTCCGTTCATGGTCTTAGTTTCTTTAAGGGCTGCTAAACCCTGAACCCTAAACCCTAAATTCAGGGTCTTTAGTTTTTTTGATGTTCAATTTGAGTTTGACGTATTAAAGTTTAACACCTAATATGGTTCAGGGGTTTTAGAATTTCCGTTCATGGTCTTAGAGGGTTTAAGGTTTGGGATGTTAGGACTTCGGGGTTTTAACTTTCGGTGTCGCTTTGGGAGGACTAGGGGGTTCTGTTGAGGGTGAAGATAGGTTCCTTTAAGGGCTCCTAACCCTGAACCCTAAACCCCAAACCCTAAACCCTAAACCCTGAACCCTAAACCCTAAACCCTGAACCCTAAAGCCTAAACCCTAAAGCCTAAACCCTAAACCCTAAACCCTGAACCCTGAACCCTGAACCCTAAACCCTAAACCCTGAACCCTGAACCCTGAACCCTAAATTCCTTGGGGTTCTACAGTGTCCAGGGTGCAGGGATTTAGGGCTTCATCAGCATCTTCAGGGCCACTTTGGCAACATTCAGTGCCCATCGTTTTCGGGATTTTTGAACGTTGTTTGTTGACATTGGGTTTCGTGGAGTGTCGTTTCGTTGTTGCAGGGTTTTAGCTGTTTTTCAGGCTTTATTGTTTCCGGATCTTCCAAGAAACCTCACCTCTGCCACAGCAGGACAAAGCCCAAAGCCTAAACCCTAAACCTCTACTTGCTCATGACCCCCATGAGGGTACTTGTAGCCTTACTACGTCCCATGAGGCTCCCAGTAGCCTTAGGGTTCAGGGTTTAGGGTTGGGGGTAGCTGAGCAGGTATTCTTTAGCTTTTACGTGTGTATACATCCTGCGAGGGAGTTCACTAACTGGGAAAGCTTGAACCCTAAACTCTAAACCTCCTAAACCCTAAACCCTAAACCCTAAACCCGAAACCCGAAACCTAAACCTCTTGAGTCTTGATCGCGGGTCTTAAACCCCCCAAGCCCTAGACTTATGAACGTCTTTTGCAGCTCTTAATCCCACAGACTTAAACCCCAAACTCTAAACCCTAACCCCCCGAACCCCAAACCCCAAACCTAAACTCTATAGATCCTTCAGAGGAACCCTTCTAGACCCCTTAAAGGGGCCTCTAAAAGACCCCCAAACCCTCCCCCAGACCCTAAACCCTAAAACCCAACCCTCAACCCTAAACCCCAAACTCTAAACCCTAACCCCCCAGTCCCTACTTGGAGGCCCTTTTGACTTAGTAAGTCTACTTAGTATCCCCTAGAAACCCTATTATAATCCCCATAACCCACCTTGCCAACCCTACTTACTAAGTCAAAAGGGCCTCCAAGTACACCCTTTAAACCCTCAACTTCAGCACCTTCAACTTCTCAGCCCTGGGTTCTCGAATCTGCAGATCGTGAGGACCCTTGAGGCACTTTAGGGTTTAGGGGTGTAGGGGTTGGGGGTCCCTTTAGGGAATTTTTTAGGGTTCCTTTAAAGGGATCTATAGGGTTTAGGGGTTTAGGGGTTAGGGTTTGGGATTTAGGTCATAAGGTTTAGGCCTTGTAAGACTTTTAAAGAGTTTAGGGTTTGGGGTCTAGGCTTTAGAGTTAGGTTAGGGCCCCAGTAAGGTAGGGATATCCCTATAAATGCTTGTGCTTATGTGCTTCTGGGTCCCTAATAGGTTTTAGGTTTAGGGTTAAGGGTGGAGGGTCATGGGACGTAGTAACTAAGGTTTTAGGTACTTCAATTGCGGTGACGACTATTGCAGTTTAGCTACCTGATCTACAATTCTAGCTACTTAGTCCCCTGATCCGTTAAGTACAGCCGACTAGGCTGATGTAGCAGCCCGAGTTTTGAGAGTAGGGTACAGGGCTTCGGGTTTAGGAGATGAGGGTTTAAGGTAAAGCTATCTCTTCGGGTTCCTGCTTTTCACTGTACTATAATATACCACCCAAAAACCCTGTTCTTGTTGCTTTGATCCCAGTCCCAGGTTCTCAAACTCCGAAATTGAGTAGGCGTGTATGAAATTGGGGGTACCTTGTTCTGGGGTCCCTATCAAAGGATCCTACTATTTAGGGTACTATGTTAGGGTCCCCTATTTTCGGAAACGCCCCATGTTGCTTCTACAATGATGTTTAGGGTCCCTGAGTCCCATAATCCTGGAGCACCGTAGCCGAGGTTGGCAAAGACACCTGGCTGCACAGGGGACAGTGGAGTGCCTTTACTATGGGAGTTTAGGGTTTAGGCGCAAGGGTTTAGGGGAGTGCCTTTACTATAGGGGTCGGAATGATTAGGGGTCGGAAAAATTAGTAGTAGTATCCCCTTGTAGTCCCTGTGTAAATTTATTTTGGGACCCACTCAAAACCCAAAGGATTTACATGGGTATTCCAGGGGTCCTGGGAAGGTCAATGTTAAGATGCACTGACACTTCGTTTATGATACCATAAGAAGGGTCTTCATAATTATTGAATGTACAAGCCTCAGTGCTCTTATTATGATTCTTATATCATTACCTTATGATTGTTTGCTGGGAATTGTATTGGACATTGCAGAGGAATTGGTTTTTGGGGATTCAAGTTGCTAAAATAGGAAAACCTGTTGATGCAAAAAATTACCTAGATTCCTGTAGATTAAACTAAGTAATAAGAGGCTAGTTGATTCAGTAAAGGTGTACGCCTTCCGCGTTCGCCGTCGCCCGCCCCCCCGCCGCCCCCTGACCCCGTCTGAATCCCTTCGAACCCAAGCATTCTATAGGGATATCCCTACCTTATTGGGCTTCTTTATAAGGGGTCTATATGGGATATCCCTATCCTTTTTGGGGCCCTACTTAAACCTCCTGCAAGGCACTATGAAGCCCTGTAAAGATTCACGTAAAGCCCGACACCACCCCAAATTGAGTTCGTGCACGTCTGCATCAGTTCGGCTTTGGGGTTTAGGGCTTAGGGCTTAGGGTTTAGGCTTTGGGGTTTCGGGCTGAGGATTTCCGGTATAGGTTTTGAGATCTAAGGTTGAGACTGTGGAGTGTTGGATTCTCTGGGTAATACAGGGGTCATGTTTGTAGCGTGGTTTGCCACAGCACGCCATTCGAATTACTGATGCCCCACTTGGAGGCCCTTTTGACTTAGTAAGTAGGGTTAGTAAGGTGGGTTATGGGGGATTATAATATGGTTTCTAGGGGATACTAAGAAGACTTACTAAGTCAACAGGGCCTCCAAGTGGTGGTTTTTGCTTTGCGGCTTCGTGGGTTCTGCTCGAAGGTTCGTGGGGTGGGTAGGTCTTAGTTAACCGATTAAGTTAGGGTTTTGGTTTAAGGTTTAGGGTTTAAGTTTAAAGCAGTTTCAGGTAGGATCAGAAGGCCTAGGGCTTTGTAGTATGTTTTTTTTGTTTTCGGCGATTCGTTCGGTGTTTTTATGAGGTTGAGCGGGGTTCATGGCTCGCTGGGTGGGGGTATGTGCCTAATTGGGCCTTTCATGACACTGTTACGTAACTTACTTATACGAACTTGCCATGTCCCATGACCCTTTGCGTACCCAGATCTTCAAATATACACTGGTACGGGAATGCCCATTGTAGCCCTGATAGATCCCTCATACAAAAGCTAGACGCCCTGTACTTGGAGGATCATGAGACTTGGTAAATCAGGCCATAAGTACCCTTAAGTGGAGACAAAAAGCAGTTACAAGTATCGTCGCTTCATTTATAAGCCTACAGTAAGCCCCATAAAGTTGGAAGCCGGATTAAGGCCAAATAGTGCTGGGATTCCCTATACATGACTCTTCAGGATTGAGGCTATGGGGTTTCCAACTTTAAGGCTTCTACTGTAGTTACTGAGTCCCATCATCCCTTGAGCCCGAAACCCTGGCCCTAAACCCTAAACCCCAAAGCAGCAGCTCAGTTTTGGTGTCATGTGGGTGTCACGGCTAAAGGCAGACTGAACGGTTATCGGAGTCTAGGGTTCAGGGTTTAGGGTTCGGGGTTTGGGATTTAGGGTTTGGCGGTCCTCGGAGGTTGTGGAAAGACTCCCGGACCTCTTGAAACAAGGAGTACAGGGGGATCCTTGCAAAAGTTTAATAGTAGGGACCCTTAGGGGGGCAAGAGGGAGGGGGGTAGGGGACTAGACTTCCTTAAATAGGCCTTATTAAGTCCTTATTATGGGCATCACGGCCCCCTACCCCCACTCCCCCTACCCCTAAGGGTCCCTATGTAAGCAGTTGAAGGGCTTCGGAGCCTCCGGGTTTGGTCTGAAGGACACGGTGCTAGGGTCCCAGGGTTAGGGTTTGGGGTTTAGGGTTTAGGGTTGTTCAGGGCATGTTGAAACTATCTCCACAATTGGAGGTTCATGAGACTTAGTACAGTCATACGTACCATAATGGCGTTTAAGCAACTCTAAAGTATAGTTAAGTTCTTTATTTATAACCCTAGTTACTGAGAACCCTGAACCTTTAAGCACCTTTCACGTGCAGCAGCCGCCCCAAGTCGAAAGTATTTCCTGTGTATAAACATATACATATACATATACATATACATGTACATGCAAATAAAAATGAGCATATATTATGTATGTATATGTGTGTATATTTATATATGTACAGACACACATGTCCAATGTCCATATGCATACGTGCATGCACACATGCATGCATACCTACCTATACACAAACAGATACACATATAGGTACACGTATAAACACACATCTAGGTACGCATATATATATATATATGTATGTGTAAATATGTAAATATGTAAATATGTAAATATTTAAATATGTAAACATGTAAATATGTGAATATATATATATGTGTATATATATATATGTATATATGTTTTTATGCATATATGTATATATGTGTCGACATCTCATATTGTGGCGTGCAGCATGTCGATTTCCGTGGAAGTGGGACTGCTGAGTGGAAAGAGAGCTGTTGTCAATGCAGGCTTGGACGAAGAGGTTGGAACATTGAAGCTTCGGGCACAGGCTGTGCTTGCAGTCCGAAGCGGGCGACTGCTGGACACATTTGGAAGCGTTCTGGATGCAGGTGAGCCGATCAGGAGAGCGAGGATTCAGAATGGTGATTCATTGATCCTCCACATAACCTTACCACAGGTCTGTGGTAATGAAGTAGCTTTTGCTGCCATTCTCGGCGACGGCTCTGTCGTGACTTGGGGTGATGGTAAATTTGGCGGTGATAGCAGAGCTGTGCAGGGTCAGCTGAAGAATGTGAGACAGATCCAAGCTAATCGCCAGGCTTTTGCTGCCGTTCTTGGTGATGGATCTGTCGTTACCTGGGGTGATGTTGACCGCGGTGGTGACAGTACAGCCGTGCGGGAGCAGCTGAAGAGTGTGCAGCAGGTCCAAGCCTCTATAAATGCGTTTGCTGCCATTCTTGCGGATGGATCTGTCGTGACTTGGGGTCATGCAGCCTATGGTGGAGACAGCAGTGCTGTGCAGGATCAGTTGAGGAATGTGCAGCAGATCCAAGCCTCTGATTTCGCTTTTGCCGCCCTTCTGGAAGATGCATCCGTGGTGACATGGGGTCATGATGAGGCTGGTGGTGAGAGCCGTGCTGTTCAGGATCAGCTGAAGAATGTGCAACACATCCAAGCCAATTACCGTGCTTTAGCTGCTGTTCTTGGCGACGGATCGGTTGTGAGCTGGGGCGATGCCGATTGTGGTGGGGACAGTAGTGCTGTGCAGCATAAGCTGAAGCATGTGCAGCATATCCAAGCTTCCAGATACTGTCATTGCAGTACCTCTGCTGATTATACCGGTGGGTTTGCTGCCATTCTGGGTGATGGCTCTACCGTGACTTGGGGCGATGCAGCCTATGGTGGAGACAGCAGTGCCGTGCAAGATCAGTTGAGGAATGTGCAGCAGATCTACGCCACTGAATACGCTTGCGCTGCCATTCTTTGTGATGGATCTGTCGTAACCTGGGGTGCTGCATGGGCCGGTGGTGACAGTCGTGCTGTCCAGGATCAGTTGAGGAATGTGCAGCAGGTCCAAGCCTCTCTCGGCGCATTCGCTGCCATTCTTGGCGACGGATCCGTTGTGACCTGGGGTGATGCTCACCATGGCGGTGACAGTAGTGCTGTGCAGGGTCAGCTGCAGAAAGTGCAGCAGATCCAAGCCACCATTAGTGCTTTTGCTGCCGTTCGTGGCGATGGATCTGTCGTGACTTGGGGCGATGGATACTCTGGTGGTGACAGCCGTGCTATCCAGGATCAGCTGAAAAACGTGCAGCAAATCCAAGCCGCTCGCGGCGCTTTCGCTGCCATTCTTGGTGATGGATCTGTCGTGACATGGGGTGATGCTGACTTCGGTGGTGACAGCAGTGCTGTACAGGATCAGTTGAGAAATATGCAGCAGATTCAGCACATTCAACTATGTGCCTAGGCCTTTAAGGCTACACAGCCCATGTCTTTTGGGTGATATCTGGCCGTCTCGGTTTAGTAGGTGGTAGCAACAGTGGTGCCTGACAAGACCAGCTTCACAAAGCCGGAGGGATCTGCCCAAACGTCTGAAAAGAGCCACGCTCCAAGCCACCCTTCGCCCGGCACGAGGGACAGATAAACTTTCGCGCAGACTGCGACAACCCCTGATTGCCTGAAGTGCACTGCCAGAACCCATCAGTGTGCAGTTCAACTGTTCCATGTAGAGTTCCATGTAGATCGGAGAGACATCGTCGGTCGTTTGATCCATAAGCGAGTCACAGGCTTAGTTACGTAACTTGCAATGCTTGTAATCATCATTGTGTCGTTTACCACCCGAAACCCTGCTCTAATCATACAGCCCCCAGGCTGAACCCTTAGACTATCCCTCATTATGACCTTCTAGGGCCCAGAGTAGGCCTTGTTCCCTTTTGTTAGGGTTTAGGTAAACTTTGAGCTCAGGACTGTATCCCTAAACCCTAAACGCCTAAACCCTAAACCCCTAAACATTAAACCCTAAACCTCTAAACCCAAAACCCTAAACCCCTCAACCCTAAACCCTAAACCCCTAAACCGTAAACCCCTAACCCCTAACCCCTAACCCCTATCCCTAAACCCCTGAACCCCTAAACCCAAAGAGCCCAGGACTGTATCAACATCATCAACTGTCAGTCCTTGGATGAGAAATGGGATGAGGCTCGGGGCCTTTATAGGGAGTTATAGGTCGGTAGTCTCTAAACTTAGGGTTTCTGTTTTGAGGGGCTGTATATAGGGGTTTAGGGTTTAGGGTTTAGGATCCTTATTAGGGCTTTTTCCGGGGGTATTAGGAACAGATAAAGAGACCACCAGCCTGTTTAACTCAGCGCCCTCCTGGGATCCGCCTTGCCGTGCTTAAGGGATCAGTGGACTTACGGTTGATGATATAAATCCTGAATTACCTTAAGGACCCCTACACTATGGGACTTCCTTTTTTCTCCTTATTATGGGTAATGGAGGATTTACATCATCAACCGTAGTAGCCAGGGCTATTAACAAGGCAGTTTTGTTCACAATTAGTTCTTATCCCGGTTATGGTGCTGTTTTCGTACCGGCGGACAGTTTGTGGTTCGATGCATGCCGAATCGTAAAACACGGCCCCAGAGCCGCGGCTGCACCCAAACCAGCCTTTTGACGCCTGCAACCTGTCAAAATAATTATTGCCTTCTAGTATAGTATAGTATAGCATAGTACCGTATAGTATAGTATTTTTGGAGCCCGCATGTTTTATCTTGTAAGACGTTCGAGTAATCTTGGCAAGCGTTTTTTGGATGCTTTCCGAACGGGACGCTCGTGCAATGATGCTTTCAGCCCTGGGCACGGAAACATCCCAGAGCCTGAACCCTGTAAAGCCACACGAAGTCACCACAGCGATGTAGGGGTTTCAGAAAGTAATTGATCTTGGCCAAAGGCCCTGAGGTAGTTTTGCGGTTTGGGGTTCGGGATCTGCTCGTACGGCTTAGGGTTTGGGGTTTACAGGGTGGGGGGTTAGTTCTACAACGTGACAAGCCAAAGTAGTAGGAGGAGTCGGCCATGCGAGAAGATTTTGCATTCCCTTGAAATCTGGATCACCACACCCCAAAGCCCTATGAAAACAGTTATCATTATACAGTTACTTTAAAGCCTTATGAAACTCATAAAAACCCTGTCCAAGCTCATAGCACCATGTAAAGCAACACTAAAACCCTGTCAACCCCTGGATAGCCCCTTCAAAACACCATACCCCAAACGCCAAACCCCATAAGCCCCAAGGCTTAAGCTCTTTGAGCCCTTAACCCTACTTGGAGGTTCATGGGACTTAGTAAGTACAGTTATAAGTAGCTTAACTGGGGTTATAATTAGTTATAAGTATAGTTACCATATTTATAGCCCTAGTTACTAAGTCCCATGAACCTTTAAGTAGCCGCCAGACCCCAAAAGAGCACCGGAAGGACGGCCCTGTCTTGAAGAAGGTCACACAGTCCTTCACCGTGACGGGAAGGGCTGCATAGTAGGGACCCCAACAGGACATGAGCATAGGCAGTTTACGGGGATATCCCTACTCGATTGGGCTTCATTACAAGCGGGTTGAAATCGTTTTACAAGGTTTTTATAAGGAGTTGAGGAGATATGATACGGTTCTGTGGGGTTTTCAGGATGTTATACATAAGGCTCAGGGTGTATAATGCAGGACCTGAGCTTGCAGAATAGTTGTGGGCAGTTATACAGGGACTACAAGAGGATAATCTTACTGATTATTAGAGAGCTTGAACCGTTTCGGTTTCACGTTTAGAGACCCTAAGCCCCAACCTCTATAAGCCCTTTATGAAACCTGTGACAGTAGCACCGTGAAAGACCTCAAGGCCCTTGCTCTAAGCCCCAAAGCCCCTAAACTCTAAAGCCAAAGCCACGCACAACCCGAAACCCTAAAGCCTAAACCCTGTAAAACCCTACACTCTAAGCCGAAACCCTGTAGAACCCGAAGCCCTAAAGCCTACACCCTGTAAACGCTAAACCCTACAGTCCAACGCCCTCCCTTTAAGGATCCCTTTTAAGGAACCCTTTAGGGCGGCCCAATATAGGGGCCTCAATATTACCAATACTATTTTGGGGGTTCCTTATTGTAGTTATAGTATGATGTGTCCCAAAACCCTATTCTAATCATTAAGGCTCCTATATTTTATTATACCAAAGAAACTCCCAGAGAGAGCCGAGGGTAGGCCGATTCCTCGGCAGAGCCCTCGGCTTCCGCATGCGTCACAAGCATGGTGCGGGCAAAGATGCGAGCTCCTGCTACAGAAAGGGTTTAGGGTTTAGGGTTTTGCGGGGGACCCGCCTAGGCTTCATTGAAGTGAGGTTTTTTCACACTTCGGAGATTTTAGGGTCTCGGGTATCATAGGTTTAGGTGTTTAGATGTTATGATTACTATCTGTGAGTCACTGTTGCAGCAGGAGTGGCAGACGCCTCCGCTTATCAGTTTTCCTAGCAAATCACTCTTCCCAGGCCACGTGAAGAGTGCTGCCGTAGCAGCCGACAGGCGGCCCAATCTCGCAAACGGAAGTTTCAGAAACTCCAATATCCCTTTAAAGGGATCTAGAAGTGTTCCTATAGGGATCTATTTTAAGGAAGGCTCCTTAATCAAGGGATTTTGGAGTCTCTGGGAAGTTTCAGAAACTCGGGGCCTTCCACAATGGACCCTAAGTCTTACAGTAGGATCCTTAACCCAGATGGGAGTTTCCGAAAATAGGGGACCTTAATACAGTACCCTAAATAGTAGGATCCTGATTATACGGGCCCCAAAATAAGGTACCCCGTACCCCCCTGATTTTCGGAAACTCCCAGATGGCACATTACGACGCCCCGTATTCATTATGAATCGAAGGCTCAGGGAACTTCACACGTGGTATTTTCCTCAAGTGAGGTTCCCCTACTTACAATCGTACTAGAAGGTTCATGTGACTTAGTTGCGAGGGTTATAAGTAAGGTAGGTATATTTATAATCACTTACATCCCAAATTAAGGTACTTATAAATTGTATGTACTCAGTCCCATCAACCCCCACGTACGCATGGAGCACCACCTACATATTGTCAGGTCCCACGAAAGGCTCACTTCAAGGATCATGGGCTTGTATGGAAAGGCTATGTCTATCCACTCATATCCACCTACAACCCTGCTTGCTGCTAATGTAGGAACCTGATTAAGTATAAGGAACCCAATAAAGGCCCAAGGTTTCTTAATCACGTCCCTACATTACCATTGAACCCTAACGCTTAAAACGTAACCCTAGGGCCCCACACGCATTCAAAACGCTGCAGTCGGAGTAGGGGAAGAGCAGTAGCAGCAGGAGGCGGTCGTGGTAACCGTAATAGCAGCAGCAGCACCTGAAGGAAGCAGTAGAGGTTTGGGTGTCGCTGTTCCTCGGCGGCTATGCGCTGATGTTTCACTCGAGTTTTTCCAGGAAGGTTTGCGAGAGGGGTGGGCTGCGCTAAACCCTAGCCCCAGGACTTTATGCACTTACGCCTGTCCCTTTTTGTCGTACAAATCGTGCTACTTCAGTCTTGTCGGCTACATGCTGCATGCAAGACTACACACTGGGTCTTGAGCATCAGATTGTAAATGTCCTGGTGGGCTTGTGGGCTCGTTTATGGATTATTTATCAGAGTTATTGAAATCCAAACTCATGTGGGTAGTTGTCAAAATTATAGCCCCTTTCTGGGTACCCTAAGTATTAGGTGCCGTACTATATTAGGGACCCAAAAAGGGACCATAATTTTGACAACCACCCATGTATATTTCGCAATTCTTAAGCCGTTAAGCCCGACTCGCTATGTCTATATTGATAGGGGCACCGTCAAACCACGCTAGCCGGTAGGTACTCCCTAAACCCTAAACCCGGTTTAGGGTTCAGGGTTTAGGGGTTTAGGGTTTAGGGGTTCCTTTAAAGGGTTCCCTTAAGGGGTTTTGAGGTGTAGGGGTTCCTTTAAAGGGTTCCTTTAAGGGTTTCGGAGAACATGATCCCGAATCCTGAACCCGAGACACTAAGATGTGGACCCTAGCGACCCTACTCCCGCACGCTGAACCCTTAACCCAAAACCCTAGATCCCGGAGCCCCACTAGAGAAGCGTGTCCTTACTTGGAGGCCCTTTTGACTTAGGAAGTAGGGTTAGTAAGGTGGGTTATGGGGGATTATAATAGGGTTTCTAAGGGATACTAAGTGGACTTACTAAGTCAAAAGGGCCTCCAAGTAGAGAAGCGTGTCCTTAGAGAACCTTATTTTAGCTGCAGTATAATATGCCAATGGCAGGTTCAGGGTTCTAGGGTTCTACTTGGAGGTTCATGGGGCTTAGTAAGTACAGTTCTAGGCACCTTAACAGGGGTTATAACCAATTATAAGTGTAGCTACCTTGTTTATAACTGTAAGTACTAATCTAAGTAGGGTTCTAGTGTTTAGGGTTTCGGAACTCTACGGTCCTTACAGGCTTGTAACCCTGGCTGCTCAGTCTTACAATCCTCCAAGCTGCATTAAGCCGAAGCCTTAAACCCCTAAACCCTAAACCCCCAAACCCTAAACTCTAAACCCCTAAACCCCTAACCCCCAGGCGAAAGGCTAGTCGACGAGGTCCCTCTCCGATTTTCGCGGCTCCCCCATACCTGGCGGAAGTGCTTTCTGCCGCAGCGGCTCGAGATGAACACGAGATCTCCTAGCGTCGAATTTTTCTGGGGTTCCTAAAGGGGTTCCTAAAAAGAGATCCTTAAAGGGTTCCTCAAAAAGAGATCCTTAAAGGGTTCCTTAGCGGGTTTAGGGTTGAGGGGTTTAGGGTTCAAGGGTTCTGGAATACAGCTATCGTTGCCTTGCGCATAGATAGCCAGCCCTTGTGCCCTGAACCCCACATCCAAAATTATTTCTGAGTACCCATGAGCTCTCAAGTGGGTTTAGGGTTTAGGGTTTAGAGTTTAGGGTTTAGGGACTCTCAAGTGGGTTTAGGGTTTAGGGTTTAGAGTTTAGGGTTTAGGGACTCTCAAGTGGGCTGTATTTGGGCTCCAGGCTTGATGCTTTGTCTGGATTTCTCGGCCAGTGTTCTGATCACGTCTGATGGCTTAGCACCCACCACCAAGAGGGTCTGAGGGGCAGAGCACCGACAACAGGGCCCATCTTAAGTCATGTCGTGGTCCATGTAGCTTTATTGGGTTATGTGCTAAGTACTGGTCCACGTAGCTTTATTGGCTTATGTGCTAAGGGGTCTGAGTGTACACCGCTGATATTCCCGCCGCACTTCTTTGAGGGCTTTGATCTTTTTTCCATGTTGCAACCGTTATTGCTGCCGGGGCATTATGAAGTGGGGTCTACACTAATGCTGTTGTTAGGCTGTTGTTGTTGTTGTTAGTGTTAAGATGATGGGAAGTTTCGTAATCAACAAATAGACTAGTCTTCCTTCTGTCAAAAGCCCCACATGATGTAGGGTATGTATCAAGGCGACGCCAGAAACATTCATGCCCAAAGAGCCCTATGTACACTCCCCACAACCCCTGATATTGATATGACCCCTACCTCACATTCACAAAACTCTTGAATTAATCCGAACCCTAAAAAACCCTAAAATTCAGCCCCTTACTTGACCTTAAAGGAAATCCTAGAACCGCAAACCTTAGAGGAACCCGAAAACCCGAATCTCATCGAATCCCTGGCCGCGCAGCTTCAAGGTCTTTTTGTGCACATGGCCGCATGAGCCCATGAGATCCCAAGCAATCGAGGGGTCGGAGTAATTAGTCACAGTATTCCGTTATAGTCCTCATTACATTTATAATAGAGTATGCCCCAAACACCTTAGTCTGATGGTTTAAGGCTCTCATAATAATTCTAAATCGTCAGGGCTTAAATGAAGGAGGCTTTCCCGAATATAGAGGTCGGAATAACCACTACTACTACTACTCTCTAGGGTTCCTTACTATGATTATGCTATATGGTATACAAACAAAACCTCATTCCAATGATTGGGCTCCTACATTCTTGGCTTTCGGGACCCTGAAACGTACATAGGACACAGGATGGTAGAGATTCCGAAGCCCTCAAGCCCAAACAGGGAATCTTGAAACCCATTGAAACCCAACCTTAAAAGAACTCTTAGGATTTCTTATGATTTGCTTCTATCTTGCCTTTTAGGGTTTTGGGCTACAGGTACAGCTTAAGTCTGCTGTCATGCCCTCGTCGCTGCGAGCGATGCGGCGGTGCCTTGCTTTGTTGCTGGCAGCACCACAGGACAGCCGCATGCGAAGTGCTCGGGGTCCAAACCCAATGCCCTTCAGTTTGAGCCTTTAATTCTCCAAACCCCCAGTTTGAAGCGGTGTTCTTTGGTAGTCCCAAATACAAAACATACACCAAAGCACAATTCTAGTAAGTATGGCCTTGATATTAGGGAGTTTCGGTTTAGGGTATTCGTACTTCAAGACCACTTAAGTGAGGAATACGCATACCTTAAGTCCTATTGAAGTCCGTTCGACAAACCCTCATGAAAACTTTTAAGTTTAAAAGACCTTGATGGAAGGTGTGGGCAGCTGTCAGCAAAGATGCGATTGCCGGCGTGCAGCCGGGTCCTTGCCAATGGTTTAGAGCCTTAACAAGCTTTAGTCTGCAAGGCTACGCCTGCGTTTACTGTTCCGGGGTCTAGGGATTAGTCGTGTGGGCTTACGGTCTAGGGAGTCGGTTTATGGTTTAGCAGGTTGGGTGTTCAGGTCATATGTTTGCCAGGTGGGCTATTTCGGATGGTTTTTGTGTTTCGCTCTTGGGTCTTATTCGCAAATTATTGTATGAGGGTTTTCAACGTAACATGTGTATGTAAGCGGGAATGCATGCATGAGCGCATGCATGCACAATCCTTAACCCTAAACCCTAAACCCCAAACCCCAAACCCCAAAACCAAACCCCAAACCCTAAACCCTAAATTGACCGACCTCAATACTCAATCTCTCAGGATATGCCGGTTGCGGTGACATCAGAAAAGTCAACCTTCTCCAAGCCCTTCAATTCAGCAGTATACCTTGAACCCTAAACACTGAAACCTCAGACCATGGCAGTATCCCTCCCTAAACCCTGAACCCTAAAGTTACACCGGGACCCGTCGAATTGGTTTGAGGTGTAAACCCTGAACCCTAAACCCTAAACCTTAAACCCTAAACCCTAAACCGTTGTATTCCGAAATGAAGAATTAAGGGCTGTGGAGTCCCTGGGTCAAGCCCGCAACCGGTACGGTACGGTACAATGGGCTTAGGGTTTAGGATACGGTTGATGGACAAAATCCTGCATTACCCATTATAAGGAATGTACCATAATTCCCATAGTTTAGGGTCCTTAGGGTCATGCAGGATTTTGTCCATCAACCGTATGGTGCCCTTTAATGTTTAGGGTTTAGGCTTTCGGGTTTAATACAGTAAAATCATCGCACATAGTGTAGCTGCAGCGATTCTTGCTGTTTTTGAGGGTGGGGGGCGAGGGATGCAGAAGCTTTAATAATACTAATAATAATAATAAGAATAATGATATTGGTAATAATAATAATAGTAGTAGGAATAATAATATTAGTAATAATAATAACAGTAATAAGAATAACACTAATAATAAGGCTTTGTGATGTCGGT